>JAQFYG010001649.1:0-17877 GCA_034694325.1 Entomobrya corticalis | reverse complement strand
CATGTTATAAGTTTCAGCTCTCTAGCTGAAGTCTGTATACGGTTGACCCCGTGCCCCTGGGGTCAATTGAGGTCAAGATGTCAAGTGACTATTCTCATTGAATTCCTCGTCGTTGATAACCTCCAAGTCTTAACTTTCAGCTCTCTAGCTGAAGTATGTGTAGCCCAGTGCAAGCTTTATGAAAAGGTGACCCAGGCGACACGACATGTTGCTTAAAATCATATGGCCCTACAGCCAAATAATGTGCTTCATTCAATTATTTAATTATTACTTATTGCACCGTACAACCTGGAAACTAAAAATCTATCGCTTATACGTACCGTTATAACCGTTGGAAAAACTCTATCGGCGTCCAAATCATAAAAATTACTCTCGTTTCAGTATTATTGTTTCGGCAAAATGCTGTCTCCACTATCTATTTTGCAAAACCAAAGTTCATGCAATGGCTGCCTTAACCAATGGGGTTGATTCAAAACGCTTATTTTTCGTTACCTGAGGAGCCTATATGCCAAGTTTGAGGTGATTTCGTCAAGCGGCTGAACAGTTATAGCGCGAATGGACGGACAACCAACAAACTATATTCATAACTGCGATGAATTCTCATTGCCAATTTGAGTTTATTGTTTTCTGCAATTCCGTCTTTTTCATGTATTTATGTGTATTTCACAATACAAGTTGGAAGTAAAGCATGATTGTAAGTTGACTAGTAAGTTAGTTTTGAATGTCTTTGGTTAATGTTTAAGAACGATTTAATGGATGTTTTTTCAATTAAAAAGATGATTAATATATAATTATTATGCTTGAGCAACCCTTTTTAATGCGATTGAGTTTTAATTGAAAAATTGCAATAATGAGAATATTGTCAAATTGTGATGCCGGTAATCTCAATTTACACAGAATCAACAATAAAGGCAACTGAAGATTTTACAAATGCAATGATTCAGTCTGATAGCAAAAGAATGAATTATAAGGGAAGCTGAGGGAAACACAACAATCCCCGTTTTGTAATAGCAAAATAAATAATTTTTAGAAATGTTTTTTGTTTGCGTTCCTTTCCTCTGCATGGTTTGAAATCGAGTTAATTATTTAGTAACTACGGCAGGCAGACTGGTACGTTCTCGCGGTAAATACGAATTTTAACACGCGCGGTACCAGGCTGATTCTTACCCTGCAGCAAGTCTGGGGTAAGACCTGCAGCGCGCATTTTTGATTCACCCCCCAGCAGTCACCGCAAGCTTTTCAAAATAGCACTAGCCTTGGCAAAGCTCGATTTTCCGTGTTTTCCGCCTCCAGCTGACGCGCTCCTTGCACTTTAGGACAAAAATATGATTTTCCAAATATTGACGCGCGTGAATTGTCGTGTCTAAAAATAATCCGAAACTAATCTTTTGGTTTTGCTTATTGAATTGAACAACTGAGACATAATATGCGTGTCACAGTTGGGACAGCCATATAAAATCACCTATAAATATAAAAAATGATTTATTTTATTTTTTATGTTGCAGGTAGTATCAAAAAACAGGAATGTGTTTAAACACCTTAAAAGCATTAATACAACACAGAAGCAGTGGTTTAGAATTGAAATATCAATTAAATAAATAATATGGATAGTGTTGAGTTGCAAGGCAAAAACGCCGGTACATACCTATAATGTCAAAAAGTAAGCTTCTTAAGCAACAGATATTAATTTGGCATTTATACTGGATGTTAACAACAAAATAGTAAGTACTTACTGAGATAAAATTTCCCAAAAAATTTAAATAATAGTAATTTATAATTATTCTTTAGCACGTCACTATTGTGAAAATAGCTATAAAATATTTTTTAACTACATTAATTTCTGATTTAATTTAAAACTAGGAGGCTGAACTTTTATAGAAAGAAGAAAATAAATTAAAATTAGCTCTTGAGCTACAATTTACTCTTCACACTAAAAGTTTTAAAAAACGTGTTTCTTGAAATCAGTGATTGACCACATCCAAACCACCCAAATCTTGGCTTTCATTAATTAAAAACGCCAATATCATAGCGGTCGTGCTTTCGAGATATTTTTTTAAAAAAATACGCATACATTGGCTGGTCACGCTGTAGCCAACTCGAGTAAAATTTGCTTTGTTGGCGGTTAAATTAAGCAATATAAGCCTAATCCGCTCAGTATTTAAAGTGAATTAGAAAAAATCAATGCTTATTAACAAATTTCCCTATATTGACCATTTTTCTTTGCTAAAACTTAAGTTTGAGGAAGAGTTTATTTTTTGTACAATTACTAAGGGACTTCAGAGAATTTTAGTTATATTCTAATGTTGTTTTTTAAACAATTGGCAATGTCATTGTTTTACCTAAGATTATGTTTATGTTTTTCCTTTTATCATGGATTATCTAATCCGTATAATTAGTTATACATATAATTTATTAAAATAAATTTTTGAAACATGGAAAAAAGTTTTAAAAATTGATAAATTTTTACTAAAGTGACCGCACTGACTAGGTATGCTCCCGCTTTGTGAGGACCAAATTAAAAGTTCTCTATAAGCACCAGCTCCAACAAATCATCAGGATTCAATTGATGTAAAAATTTTGCTGCTAAATTAATATCTTGATGGCCTAAGCACGTCAAAGTGAGCACGTCAAGCATAAACGCTTGCTATAACAGCACCCTAAATTCTATTTACAGCAAGCTACCACTGGAATAGCGGAAAGAAAACTGCGTGCGCGGATTTAGCGTGCAGTTATAACAAGCTTTTTGCTTGACGTGGTCACCTTGACTGCTGCTTAAACCATCAGGATATTATTTTAGCAGCAAAATTTTTACATCAATGGAATTCTGATGATTTGCTGGAGCTGGTGCTTATAAAGAACTTTTAAAATGGCCCTCACAGTACGGGAGCATACCTAGTGAGTCTGCCAACTTTATATATCGTTAAAATTTAGTTTTCATTTTATTTTCCTATATTCACATTTTTAATGAGCTGGCGGGGCAGCCGGATAAACAAATAGGCCGGCTGTCGGGAGAGTAAGTTTTGCCATAGTTAAGTATCACTGAATTTGTAAATGATTTGTAATAAAATAAAGACTTAGGTGTGCTATGCCACGTATATCGGTCCTACATTCTTTTCGTTTTATTCACATTTTTAACTTCCATATTCCAACTGTCCTCCATATACCATATTTGAGGACGCCACACGTAAGCAAAGTAAATCTTATCATCGTATGATTTACACAATTGATAAACAAAAGGCTATTTTGCTTGTTAGTTTTGCTCATAATTGCATCAAATCTAGTTGTTTGCACCAGAGCACTATTTTTGTCATCGGATATAATCTCATTCCCGTTTTTATTAACTATAATTGTCTTAAAACACTATTCCGTGACCAGAAACTGTGTGCAGTTTTATAGGGTCAATATTGCGATCATCAAAACTTGTGCGAGCATTAATGCAAATATTATCAATGAAAGTATGGTAACCACTACAATGTAGGTAATTTGGAAGTAAGTATATTTTTATTTTACATAGCGGTTTTTTATATAGTGCATCAACTTTAAATGACCATATTTCCAAAGGTTAACAATATACAGCAAACGTCGTTATATGTTTAGATAGTACTAGCCGTTGTATTCATAAACCATGTCCTTAATTAATCTTGCTGTCATCAGTACGCGAGAAAAAATAAATCTACCGAAAAAATGCAATTTCCTTATTTTGCTTTAAATTAAAAATTATTTTTTAACAAAAAAGGTTATAGTAGAAAAATTGTGCAACTAATGGTAACTCACTAAAGTGTATAGAAAAGACCAAACGATTTTGCAAAATAATGTAGTATTTAAAATTTAAAAATATCAGTAGGATGTGCAATATGACTCATTTCGTGCGGCATGTCCAAAATCCGAAAATTTGACAACAGTTGAAACTTTTTCTTTCGTGGATCTAATTCTTGAAACTAAACGAACTAAATTTTAAGACAAATATACCTATGATACTACGTTACCATTTGTTTATCCACAAATAACTTTAACCTCTGTACCTAAAACATTTTACCCTCAGGACACCGTTGAATTTGATAAAGTGCAGAAAAAACCGATTTGCTGACATTCTTCAGCGCCGCTTGCTAATATCGTACGAGTAAATTACTTTCTTCATTTATTAAATGAAAACCGTACTTTCGACTTGAAAATGATATACAACACTTGCTTTCAAAAATGTTAACCTTGACTCCACGAATCAGTTTGTGTTCACACCAAATTTACTTTGTGTAATTAGTGACTAATTTTCAAGTTCGAGGCTTATTTGTAAATGCAAATTTTTAAGCAACAACCAATGATAGGGGTAAAATGGTTTTTGTAATAACAAGTCCATCACTTTGGCTTGTACCTGCAGCAAAATTTGTAGCAACTGATGCATTTTATCTACGTAATAATTGCACCCAAAGTTGATGCAACATATAAAAAACGGCTTCGTATATTGCTTCAAAACATTCAAGTAATTCATATCATAAACCATATCTATATTTATCTGTAATAATTATAAAACTTGATCATCAACAACAATCACAAAAGATCATACTCATCTTCAAATTGTCATAACATGCGTAGGAAATCCGTTGATAGGTCGCCATTTTATACGATAATAAACGAAATGAAATTGAATGTTTCTTGGAGGAAGGAGATTAGAGATCAGGAAATGATTCAATAGCCATAAGTGTTAAAAACCGGTAAACTATTCTAATGGAATATCGTTTTCAAAATACATATTTATAACCCACATTCTAACAAGACAATTTATGTTAATACATTGGTAATGATATCTGACGTTTTCCCTGCTGAAAGGGACACAAAATCGGAAAGGATTGAAGTAAAGTTTAGTTAGGTACTATCAAAATGAAATGCAACTTATACCTTCAGCTCAACTTTAATAATCCACTTTGATTTTCTGATGCATCATTTTATGAAAGATTAAACATTTATGTTATAAATACGAAACGATATACTCTTGAGATTGTCGCATTTCTACAATTTCTCAATATACTTTATCCTCAGGTTAACTGCAGAAGTTTGCATCATAGACCCCTAATTACATTTGAGGGTGGATTTCTGATACATTGAGTTAATTGGCATCAAAACATTACTACGTGAAAGCACTGTAATGAAAAAATATCACCATCACGATATGGCGGATGAACTAACTGCTTTTGTTTTTTGGTTACTTCTTTGTATTATTATTGTAGTATTATTATTATTTGTTAATTATTTGGCACATTTTATCTTTAAAACATGTTTTTTGTAAAAGCTATGTATCCTATGGAGTGTACTTTTCCCATTATCAGTCCGATTCATGTCCACAAGAATGAGTAGTCGCGTCATTATCATTCTGGTTGTTTACAAGCATTTCATAAACTTTTCACGGAAGATAAAAGGCGACACATCCCAACTAATTTAGATATTATATGTTTTTTAATTACCTTTAGAAGCAGAGTGCAGAAATCATTTCCAATTTATAAAAAAATGAGAAGACTAAAAAAACCACAGTAGAAAATAAGCATTCCTAAGTAGACGTGCTGTAGGACAATAACTCATTTTAAGTTATCCTGCTTAATATTAAATTCTTGCACCAATGGTGAGTTTGATTAATTACCGAATAAATAATAAATACAATACAGCAGCTGAAATACTGTCAATTAGGTAAATAAAGATTATATTCAATGATAAGGCAAAACACCGCTGGATAATAATTATGCCAAAAAACTAGCTATATTTAAAAAAAAATGTGTTAGGTTGTACTCTGCTCTTGAGCATGTTAAAACGATTAACTATTTCAAACATGTCAGCAATTTGATTACAATGGAAGACTATATTTCACTAATTTTCCGAAAAACGTCACATTATTTATTTTTAATGTTTTGCAACAGCACAACATGTTTATTGTTGTGCGTATTGCATTTTTGTGGTGCCTGTCCATGGTGTAACAACAACTTAATGATAATGATTGATGTTTAACGATTATGGTGATGCTTAGGTTTACTGATAATTACAGTTTAGGTGATTGAAAAAATAACATTTGCTTTAGTGTATTGGATTTATTATTAAATATTTGTTATATAAATTCATTACTTTCTTTTCCATATAGTTCCTATATTTATATTAGTAGGAACGACTTCCTATTTGGTGTTTCACGAAATCAAAGTTTTGTTATGAAAAACGTTTATTACGTATTAGCTTAAAATACTTGATGGTAATAATTTTGTTAATTTTTTAAAACTCGTTCATCTTCAATCAAACTTTTTGATGAATAAACAAATTTATTTTAATAATCTTCTCATGTTACAAGCGTACAAGTTGGGATGGAAATTACGGATTTAAATGCGATAAGCATTTAGTTATAATTGTCCGCAACAATTCATTTAGGAAAGAGTTACTAAATATTTTGTCAATTAAATTGTTATTTTTAGTTTTACGGTTGTTTATTACGCTGTTTGGATCGAATTAAAACAAAAATCTAAGGTCTCCGGTTATGATATATTTTGATGCCAATAATCCAAAATGCGTGCGAAAGCGTTAATGTCGACGTGACTAGATTATGAAAAACTAGATAACTGCGTTACAAAAATCTAATCAATGAATAACGTTAAAAATATACTAGTATCTCTTTAGATAAATTTAGATAATTTTCTGTGATTAAATATAAAACCGTCTTTGTTTCTCCTAGATTTTTTTTATTTCGGTATTATTTTGTTGCTGCATTAGTTATCTGTTATTTGAGTAGTGTTAATTTTTTCGCACATTACAAGTGACTGGCTCTAAACTAAAACATGTCTTTAAGCAAAATTTTTGAAGATTTTTGGATTGCATTAAAGAAAAGCAAAAAACTATAACAATATGCTTTTGATTGAAAATTATCTAGATACGCGTTTAAAACAGATGTATGTGTTCAAATAAGCCTTCGATTTAATTAACTATAATTTAATTGTATCTCAAATTCAATGTCAAATAACACAAATGGAAATAAATACAGAACAGACGGAATGCAAATTGTGACTACTTATTCTCTTTAGGTGTTAGAAAAAAATCATAATCACTTCCAATCATAATTGTCCTTACTGGCAATTCTAACAATTTTTTCAAGATATTGCTACTAGTCTGCATACTGAAGATATTTGATAATCTAAACCATCCAATTGTTTTCTTCGACCAAAAATATTAAATCAAAAGGTAAACACTTTCTCAAATAATAGTGAAATAAAAGAAGCCTAAACCTTTAATGTAACTTTTGTTATTTAAACGCGGTTAAAAAGCTTATGAGAAAACTTGGATTCTACAGATCCACGAAATTAATGATGAAAAATTTCCGTTACGGTGAATGAAGAAAGATAACGAATGTCGTTGCAAATAATTTTTTCCTCTCGAGAAAATACAAGTTTACAAGTTTAAACAGAAACCTGGGTTTGAAGTTTAATAAACACTTAGCTACAGTTTTAGTTGAGAATTCTTTAAAAAACGACTTACTAAATATTTTACCAAATTAAAATATTATTTTTTAGTTTTACTGTTTTTTGTTACGAATTTAAATACAATTATACGAAAAATACTATGTCTATGATTATGTAATATTTTGATTCCAATACTTTGAAATGCATATAAAATCCGTCGGACAAATATAAGTACAAGAAGCGTTTCATTTCTTCATATATTTTCACCCATTATTTTCCCATATAATGATAACATAAAAAATACATGGGACAAGAAATAATGGATTGATTTAAATCAATCAGATAATTTTTAATCACATAGCAACAAATTACCTAACTTATTTTGATGTCATTTATGCCATGCGTTTGATAAATATTTTTCATCTGTAAATATGATGCGATATTTGATCCAAAACAGTTAGTACCAATCGGCGTCTTTGTTTAGCATTTCATTACTTTTAATGCATTTCTAATGATATAAATTGTAAGGCAACTTTAACATATAAATTTTGTTTTATTTTTAATTACAATCAATGTTGTTTACTTGGATATTTCGTACATATGTAATTAA
Organism: Entomobrya corticalis; assembly: GCA_034694325.1. NCBI lineage: Eukaryota > Metazoa > Arthropoda > Collembola > Entomobryomorpha > Entomobryidae > Entomobrya > Entomobrya corticalis. Next base: position 9,846 of record JAQFYG010001649.1, on the reverse strand, counting down.
TTGATGGATAGTGCAATCTCAAGACATAACTGAAGAAGAATGAGTAGTAAATATAAGCTCATTTTAAAGAACAGTTTAAAAAATCACTTTTATCAGTTTGTCTACTTTTTTAGGTGGACTTACCGCTTTTTGTTTACTTTTCCTTAAAATTTATGCTCTTTACAAGACTTCAGCAGGCACAAAATCTTAAAATTCTACAAATGCACGATACTTTGATACGACATATATAAGAGCAAGTGGAGTTTCCGGCACTATTTTTACGACATCAAAATATATATTTAAGTATTTAGATTTTAAACCAATACTTTATTTATCATGCGGAAGATTATTCCACTTAATCTTTGAGTTCACGGAAATCAAATCTTTTCCAGAAAAAAATTACTTTTGTGTTTTATTCGTTCAATAATAGGCTAAATTGCCTTCCAATCAACAGGATTAATAGCTTATTATTTTGGCACCAGAACAAATTTGCTAGTTTTGTATTTTAAAAGAGTTGCGTAAACTGACTTGTGTTAATTTTTTAGAACGAATAGTAAAAAGATTACAAATAGTTTTGGTTTTTACACCGAATGAAAAACAAGTATCTATAATTTGCATTCATTATTTTGCATACTGTATTCATTTTGTTCATGGCCAGATTTATTACAATTTAAGATACAAGTCGGAGGGGAAACTCGGTTTTTAATTTAATAAGAACTAACTTATACTAGTCCTTTTGATTTTACCATATATATTTTCAATTAAAATATTTACATTTTGTTTTTACTATTTTCTGTTATGCAATCCCAAAATCGTAAGAAATTGGTTCTTCAAGACATGTAGTTGGTGGATGTCTGTTACATTAAATGCATAACAAATCATATACCCAAACTTTAACAGATTGTCAAGGCCAAGATTAAACTGTCTGAAATATAATGAGCTAAGAATATAGAAACAACCAAAATGGAGGAAATACATTAATCTATGAAAGTATAATTTCCGATAGGAGTTTTAACAAAATAAAAGTGGGAAAATATTTTCGCTCCCTGAAAAAGGACTCATTCTTCCCTGAGCTTTGTGAATGATCTTCCCCTAACGGTCTTATAATCACTGCTATGTAAAAATGAGTAATTTTACAGTGAAAAGTTCGCTTTATTTTTAAAATGTTAGTATTAAATTCGGTTATTTTCTTTGTGCATCCAGGACCCCGTTTCAATCATAGTCCTCCTGTAGCAGCTTCAGGTCGCATTGTAAAATTGTCTAAAAATCCAGTTATCTAAATAGAATGCATACGAGCATAATTTTACTAAATTCGAAACGTGTATACCTACAATAAGGACGACATATGCTGCTTTATCAAAACATATGCTGCGTGTAACCAACCGGAAGGAAGGTCGTCAGTATGTAGTTTCAAGCTGTCACACCACTTTTTAAACAATCTCATGCCTCAAAAAGTTTCACCCGATTTCAGTTGAACAACGGTTATTGGCTCCATTTGTACAATAGTAATCCCAATACGATGCATTTTTTTGTTGGATTTTTGTCCTTACTCTCCAATCCTAACGTACCTCTTCCTTTGCGATTAATATTTGCGACTACTTAAAAGTCATTTTCATAAATACGATAAAACGCTCAAACTCACAAACAGGGTAATTTTCTGCTGCCTATTTAATAATGCTTACTCTAGATCTGCCTGAGCTAAAATGAATGAGAGTTGTTGTACATGTTTGGGGGTCTGTGTGTAGATATAAACTCAAATATTCTAGATGTATCGATAAAATTACACTTTTCCCAGTAAAATGACACACTTTTACATAAATTGGGTAATAAATCTGTTGAGAGAAGAAAAGTTCCAAACGTCAGGAGGGTGTTCTCAAAAATTCAGGGACAATAAAATTTGTGCCAATAAAAGTGATGTAGTTGTGTCCAAACTCCAAGATAAAAAGTGCTTTTTTATGGTGAAAAAAATGTTCATTATTTATTGCATATTGTTCTGATCTTTTAATCGTTTTGTGAGAAAAGAACAAGTATTATTTAATATTGAATGTACGATAGTAGTATAGTAGTTAATTTTTGTGTAGAATGAATCCTCTTGGAGGATTGTCTGCGGTTTTACACAATTTGATTATAACGGTTTCAGTGATTATTAATGGGGATGGGTATGAATTGTGATAACTATTGCTAACTTTGATTATTAAAACATTTATTTATTTTTTCCTTTATTTACATTTATAATTTCAAATTGCGTACTGAGGGAATGACCCATCTATGTCTAATGCATACCAAATTTTTGCTAAGGAAAAAACTAAATGGCGTTTTTTTTTAAAATTGCGTTTACAATTTTTTCTATCAATCTCAACTCACACATATCTTTGAAATTTAATATTATACCGCATTTTTGAGCAAAATTTAAAAATAACATAATTTAAGACAAAAATGAAGTTTCTTTGTCCATTTACCATTTTACTGAATACTAATTCATAACAAATGTGCGCTATATGAATACCTTCAATTAACTTCTGAGTTTTATATATTTTCTTTCTTCTCATTGAATCTTTCATTTTCAACAACCTTCATCTGTTTTTTCCAGAACTACATTTTAAATACAAAAATCGGAGAAGAGAATCGGCAAACACAATTCATTTAAACTAGAAACAGTTTGAAGACCATAATAGTTGTAAACGTCGTCGTCATTAGCCAGTAATATTATTGAATAATCAATACTTATCTTGTTTTTACTTCATTGTCCCCGTCAGTTATGTGTAATGTTAATTTTGTAAAAGCTGTTCAAACATGAATTCAACAATTTTCGTTTGATTCACAAACAGATCTAAACATTCGCCCACACCGTCCTTTGGTATTGCCTATTTTTGTACGCACTTTATATCACCCGGTCTCTTTTTAATTCAATATCTTCATAATTAAGCCAACTGTCACTCTTGAGCTACTGCATAGTATTTCTTTTTATCGTGTTTAGTTAAATATATTCACCAATGCTTTTTTAGAAAATCTTTTGTTTTTTTCGTCTTATCTCTTGTAGATTGTTGTCGATAGAAACATTTATATCAAAAATAAGATGTATACTTTGTTGAGATAAATTAACTGAAACAGAACAATGAAAAACGCAAGCTGCAAAAATGTAGTATTTTGGCGGCGATAATTTGTATACGTAAGCAATCAGTGTAGTTGACCGCATGAGATCGGTCCCCTGGATTTCCTGTGGATGGTAAACAAATAAACACCTAGTTGAAAATGAAATTGCTTTTAGTTACGTGTATTTATGTTTCAACAATAGCTGATTTCCAACAATAACACGATAGCACAAGGGCTTAACATCACATCAAAATAACATTAGAATGTTTGTATTAACAATCCAGTTGTCATGATTACCTAAGTACCTAAGTAAGGAATTGATGATAGAAAAGCAATGGAAAATCTGTCCTAAATAAAATAAAATAAGTGGTTTAGTTTACGTTGACTTTGGGTAATTAATTTCTATTTATTGAAAAATATTAGAAAATAAAGCAATAGAAATCAATTTGGAAGGAAAACAAAATATTTGTTTGGAAAATTACATCTTCGAAAAAAGTTCGAAAGAAAACTGGTTAATTAATGTAAAAAGTGTGTGGTAGAAACTATCTTACCTTTAGAGAATGGATAAAGTGCATTTTTGTTGCATCGTGTTCTGAACATTTTCTGACAAATGCCAAACACTATAGAACGGCTAACTTTGTCTAAAACTGTAAGACAAAATATCCATTTGAACGAAAGTTCTAAATTAATAAATTTTGAAAACAACTCATGACAGCACAAACAGTTCAGAACTAACAAAGAAGATCAAAGGACGTTTTTTAATTTTTTAAGGCTTGGCTCGTGTTATTTTGTATTTACTTTTGCAGGCACGCATTTATTGGCATGATTGTTTTGACTAGCAATTTTCAGCAAGCATTTTTGACAAGCGTTTTTTGACAAGCACTTTTCGGCAAGTATTCTTGGGAAAAGAAACTTTCGGAGTACATTTGTCGGCACGGAAATTGTTCGATTAAATAATTCTTGGCAAGAAACAACAGCTCTAGAAGCTTTTTGGCTATATTGTTGCGACCCATCTCAGACATTGACAAAATAAAGTTGAAATTATAATATTAAAAAAAAACATTATTTTAAAAACATAAAATTTATTTACTTAACATTTAGGATTCCTAAAATCTGAATTGTTATTGCTATTGGGTTGTTTGAAACATGTCTGATTTGATCATGATGTTTGTCCACGGAAAACATGATAATCGTAATTGATCGTAATTTACGGATATGCAGAAAAGATAGTAGTGAACAGGATAATTAATGTTGATTTTATAAAGAAACATAATTCCAATAATTCATAAGTTTTCACTGTTGTATGCCAATATTTTGACACAAATGTATTCAAAAAAGTCAATGTTTTATAATCACATACAAAAGTTTAAAAACGAAGAAAACAACAGATTGTCTGATTTTTTTGTGAACAAATGTTGAAAGGGTTGAAAAATATGATGATCTTTAGTGAACTGCAGTTCAAGCTGCTTGTAGTTTACAATAAACATTCGTTCCAATAACGGTAATTATTTTTATATCATTTTTACGTTCTTTTATAGATTAGTTATTTCATCATAACAAACACTTGGTAAAAGTCACATTTTCTAACATAAGTAAAGCAGACTACCATCGTAAACAGCGTCGGCGTATAAATTTTAAGAGTTGCATTTTCAGTTATTTCCCAACCTTTTATCATAATTATGTGTTTAGCCTTAAATGTGATATAAATGATCAAAGAGATCATCCGTAATTGACCATCCTGTCAAACATATTCATTAAATTGCTTCAATAAAATAAAAATAAAACTAAATTATTTCCTTTCATTTTTTAGTCATCAACTTTTTGGTACTTTTTCGCAATATCTTCCGTACCATGACTTATCATCTCTATTGTTTTATTTCAGCGAATTTTTGCTTCACCGCCCATTTGTCAGTTGTGCGTAAAATTAACTTTATGATTTGTAAAATGCATAAAGGCATACAACAACTCGCCCCGTTGGGTAGGCCCAATTTTACATGGCAAAGGTAGGTGTTGCAAAAATTGAATGTGAAAGATAGTCCACGTGATGATATGCAGGGAAAAAGCAAAAAGCAATGCTCAGTTTAAACACAGACAAATGTAATGTACGGATCAACAATGGGGGCTGATAATGAAATGGTTTGTTTGAACGCTTTATTTTAACTGTTCGAAAGAGACGAAAGTGGTTTTAAACAGATGTTTCGTCAGAAGGGGTTGCACGAGATGGGAGATAAAGGTCAAAATTTGTTCAGAAAAGTTAAGAGTATTGGGAATATTACTGTGCATACGGACAATTATGTCCTGAAAAGATTAATATAAAGTGATTGGGAGTGATGTAGCTATTTTTACTTCAAATGGAATGGAGCACGAAAGTCATCAAAACCTTAATTTTGGATTTACCAATGAGCAAAAACTAACATATTAGTATGATTTTCAAAGTAGATTCAATTCAAAGTAGATAGATTCAAAGTAGTTTGATTACAACAAATAATATTATCATGATATTTAGTACCAAGAAAATAAAAGAGCCGGTTTAAAAGCAATTGTGTAATTTATTTCAAGTACACCTGCATATAGACTGCAATTGAACGTGCTCACACGTTTTAACAGAATAATTGTGCATGTATTATATTACATGCATTTTTATATTGGAACGGAGCGTCACAGGATAAATTTATTTTGTCAGATAAAGCATCTACTAGTGGTATGTGCACAAGGTGTGGTCCTGATCCTAAGAAAAGTTTTACAATCTAACGAATTCACTGAATGACTAATTTTTCTCTGTATAATGACTTAAATGGCTAGTAATAATTATTTGTTGAGCAACAGGACAGTTTTACGCAAAATTATGGGCCAAACTAGTCAATTACAGTCACCAATAAGATTCTGCCTATTATTGTTACTTATATACGAAAATCAGCATTTCCATAGTGTCAGTAATTCGTTATTTGCTATGACTGCCAACCATTAATTCATTCTAGGAAACAAGTCTAATGACAGACAGGCCATTATAAAATTGAAAAATTTGAGATAAGCACGAGCAACTTAATTGTCAGCTAATAAATTAAGCGTGCTGATTATTACGTAGTCACTAGTCCATATTGTAGTGAAAGTGATATGCATACTTCAATTAGCACAGCCGATTGATGCCTCGCTATCGCTAGAAGGCCGTTTCAAGATTTATTGGAGCTCTCTTTTGACAAGTGCCCCAAAAGATTAATGATGAATAACAGTTCTGCTTTAATTAACTCTATATCGTTTACTAGTTTTAATTTAAATTTAAATTTTACTAGTCTTAATTTAAATTACGCACAACTGAAGGATGTATAGTGAAGCAAAAGCTTATAGAAATAGAACAATACAGATATATTCTCACTTTTTACACAGAAGATGATGGGGTACAAGACCGAAAAGATGATGACATAAAATGTAAAGGGAAATTAGTTAAAATTATTAATCATTAAATTGCAATAATTTGGTATAAAATGGTATTGTTATAAAATAGATCTGCTGCCCGAAATGGCCGTTTATAAGAATGCAATAGATATATGTTTTAGAAGAAGGTGAAAATGATCAAAAGACTATTTGCTTTATCAGAGCGAGTATTTGAAGTAAATCTGAAATTTAAAAATTAATCCTGTGGAAAACCAATATAAAATGTATTAAAATTAACCCCGCTTCTATTTTTCAAAAATTAAAAACAGAATGGTTTTAAATATCATTAGCGGACTTATATAATTTTGAACATTTTTTATTGAGTTAATTTTATATTTTAAAGTATTGAGCAAAAGCCGCCAATTATAAGGTGAATGCATGGGATTCAATGACCCTGAAAGTTATGAAGTTCAGAGAGTCTACAAGTTAAGACAAATGTAAAATAATAAAAGTAGCAGTAGATTTATACACGGGTTGTATCGCTCATAATATTTTTTCTGGTGAAAGTATTGTTTCAGTATAGTATATTTAATTCAATCTTACGAAATTTGTTCTTGTTGCACTGAATGTAATTATTGATTCAAAATAGCAATGACGCACTCTGCTAATATCACAGTTTTTTTTGTAAATTTCATGAACGATTATTAGAAACGTCTAAAAATAAAATAGTTGCAAAAGAATGGATTAATTAATAGTATTGACTAAATGCAACAAATTTGTTTGAAAACTTTATCAAACCTTAAAACTTCATATGAATAAAAAATTATGATGAAAGAAATAGTTTTTGCCTAACACTTGACGCCAAGCGTATTTTACACTGCCGTTCTTTGAGTTGGTGATAACATGTAGATTCGATGCCGATCCAAAATCATGATAAGTGAAGTTTAAAAAGGAAAGGTTACAGATTGAACGACAGGACGAAGCCTCTTCCTAAAAACAACAATATTTAAAATCATGTCACCGTCTCAATGCAAACCTTTCAAACCACCAAATTGGCTACGTCATAATTTGTAATCCCAAAAATCTGTGTCATCCAGATGATTCAGACACTGCAATATCCCGCCGCTTTATAGTATAGACTCTTAATCAGGTCTTTAAAAACAATCAACAATGTTATGTTGGAAATTTCTCTGATTTTTTAAATAAAAACATCGAAATGATTCTACGTAAGTTTATACACTATTTATGTAATTTTGTAGTAGCTTCCGTTTAAAAAAGTTCAAATCAAAATTTTAGTTGAATAGTTTAGTTAATTTTCTTATATATGACAACAGAATATCATAACGCCAATTATGCTTTATTTTCTAACAATAGCGATAACTTCATTTAAAGTTGAGCTGTTTCAATCGACTGATGTATAGCCAATTCCAATGCAGACAACAGCTAGATTAATGTTAGTACCGTTGCGCTTCCGTTTTTATAATGGCCAGTAAAGATGATTGCCGCTTTTGTTGATGGTGATCACACCTGAAGAAAAATAAGCGTTGCTAAGTGCAATGCATTGTTTTCTTCATTTTAAATCTAATTACTTTTGCCTGAATTCAAGATATACTTGGGAATTAAATCTAGATTCTAAGGCGAGATTAATCAGAAGTTAGTTATAATAGTCTCGTAGAAGAACAAGTTATTAGATATTTTTTCAATTAATGTTTTTAGGAAAAAGGTTAATTTGATATATTTTACACTGACTTAACTACAGTTAAACAAGACGTTCAAAAATGTTCAGGAGGTAATGTTAAAAATTGTGTAATACTTAAACGCCCGAAAAGTTTAACACGCAGGACTTTTAGATAAGGTCACCCTGTAGATTGGAATAATGTAATTTGGGTATGCATTTAAAAAATGTGTGGTAAACGAAGATATAAAAATTTGCAATATTTTCAAAAGCAAAACATTAAACAAAAGTGTCTTATTTGCATACAAAGATAAAAAGATAGAATATCTGGAAAAGTTATTAAGAAAAAAATTTTTATTGCTGTTTTATTCGGATTTTTTGTGACTCTATAGCTTCACATTAATGTAAAGGATTTCAAAGCTGGAGGTGTTCATTAAACATAAGCCTCCAGGTATTCTGTTCAGACCTGGAGCGTTAGGCATTTCCTACTGCAATATAAAAGTCTTTTAAATCTGAGCACTTTTCTTAGAAAAAGTCACAACTAACATACGGCGATCATAATTTCAAAGGGCCTTTGCTCAACTAAACAATAACAGACGCGGTCTAAAAACATTATCCATATTTTTTTGATAAAATCGTTACAGATTATCTATTGTTGATAGTCAAGTATTATGGTTTACTGCAGGTAAAATAATTACATCAGTAATAATCTTTATGATGTATTGGAGTAATATAAAATATGCATTGTTTCATATCACAGTTTTTTAAATGATTTATTATCCGAAACTAAGATTTACCAGACATCTACTGTTCGTGTCACCCGGAATTTTCCTTGAAGCAACGGCGCGTAGTCTTTTATTTCTGCAAAGATTTTTAATTAACTAGGAAACTAATTCATTGTTCACCCTGCAATTAATACTTCAAATACTTCCCAAATACAAATTTAGTTGTCTTCTCCTTTCTTTATTGAAAAATGTACCTGTATTTTAAATCTGAATATCTTCATTACTGAAACAGAGCCAACAGCTATCATATTTTTAACGGTTTTTAACTTCATCTTTCCTGTCCATTAAACGTCACATCCTTTTAGTGAAACAATATCATTGTTAAAATCAATTAAGCAAATCAGGAAAAGGAATTATCATACTTCATCAGCGTTATAAGAGAGGAAATCTTCAATAACGGTCAAATCAAAAGGATGTCCCGACGCGTCAGGCGTCTACACTAGTGCTACTTAAAATAATTTACTTTTCATCGTATATTGATCCCTTTATGACAATTGTCAACACAATATATTATATTAACTGGTAATTGTAGTTACTCAATTGTCCGTTTTAAACTTCCTTTCATTTTATCTTCCGGCCAGCCTAACATAAACGTTTTTCGAAAAACACACACTAAAATTTGTTGGCAAATAATGGCGAATTTGAGTGTTTTTAATGATGATTCAGTGAAAATTGCAATAAGTTAAACTTGACCAACTTATGATTTATATGTAATAATTCATTTTATTCATAAAAGTTAAATTTTCATTAAATTAAAAACATAATTGACGAAATAATTTTATCAGTGTCCTTGAGCTATGTTGATTTGTGCATTTTATTGGCACAATATCCATTTTTTCGTAATCACAAACAGCGGATCTAGTGGAAAATGTGAAATATTTAATATTTTATTGTTTACATTTCACTTTTAAAATATTTGCAAACTTTGTTTTTTAAATAAAG
>JAQFYG010001648.1:0-17883 GCA_034694325.1 Entomobrya corticalis | reverse complement strand
GTACGGATCACTGTCAGTATGGCATCAATTGCGATGCAACCACTACTGGTATACAAATTATCCACGGAAGTAGAGGTTCCTTTATAGGAAAAGGTCGTTATCCCCTATTTCAGATGCTTTATACAAATTTTGAAAAGGTAAGCATTTACTTTTGAATGATGACTATAAATAGTTTTTTTTGCAAAAACTTTCAGGTACAAACTCGATTAACAATATATTTAAATGCTTGTCTAATGTAATTTCAGTTTGAATTGCCAAACACAAATAAAGACTTCATTACAGACCTTGTGGTCCCGTTCAAGAAGGAAGTGAATAAATTATCTCCGGAAAGAAATGCAGTGGTAACACCCAACTGTGATAATATTAGCCACTTGCTATTTAAGCTTTAAAAACTTCAGATGCAAAGAGTTATATTTTATGGGAAAAGTGTTCTTTTTTCTAATTTTAAGTCTTCTTTCTCTTCACCCATTTACAAAGTTAATTGTGTAAGCATTACATTGCACTTTATATTTTACTTTATATCAACATAATAGACTTGAAAATATTTTATGAAACTAGAAATAAAATACGTCTAAATGCAAAATACATTGAATTATAAATCCTGTCTTCTGTGGACCTTATCAACATTATTTTCCATAGCATGCCTGGTAAATACATGAAATAAACGTTAGATTGTACAGAAAACTTACTCGAGCTATTACTTGGGACACTTAATCTTCTTAACCATTATCTTTTATCAAATTTTCTAAGTATTTATCATTATTTCATGACCCCATTAAAGACTAAAGACTAATTCAAAGAATTGAGAAAACACCAAAAATACAACTTTCTACCTATTAATCATTTACATTCTATATATTCCATTGCTTGACAAGTTTATTTGCTCAAGTTCAGGTTCATACAAGTCAACACAAACACCCTTTTTCCAGGAATCACGCTCATGAGCTTGAGCTGTCAAAGTCAAATGCGAACAACAAATGAAGCTACATGGTTTATGGTAGAATACCTGAAGTAAATCTCTTTTTGTAATATTTTAGTAGAGAAAAAAGCGGCAATGAGTTTCAGTCTGCTGATCTGATCTGTAGTTGCAACTACATGCATTTTGGTCCATTTACCTTTAAACCTTTTTTCACAAGACAGAAAGGGCAAATACTGAAACGTTCTAACTTTGTTTGTCACAACACCATTTACACTTAAATTAAAACACAAATGATTAACAAAATATAAACCAATCAACATGCATTCAAATCAAAATAATATAGAGGAGGAGGAGGATAATATGCCATTATCTTTGATATCAAAATTTTGTGATTCAAAATTAAAAGAACTGTCAGAAAAATCCCAGCAAAGTGAATGTGACACCACGACCAGTGATGATCGTAGCTCGTGGTTTTCCACAATATTCAATAATGGCAGCAGCACATCCTCCTCCTACAAGCCAAAAAGAAGGACACATTGTACCGGTAGTAGCATAGTTATCGATGAAATTTTCGAGCCGTCTATTAATTGTTCCGATTTTGGTGACCAAGAAGCCCAGAATTTACAAATTAAACGAAAAATACCTCTGTCAAAACATATAAAACCCTATAAAATTGCTGAGTTCATGTCAGGCAATGACAATGATGACACATTAGGATACAGTTTTAACACAGATATAAACGGTGCAAATGTGTTTGTAAAAGAAAGACTACAAAGTTATCTCCCTGCGCTAAAACGGCATGTGCAAAACGGGAGATGGGCCCATTTAGACGTGGTTCCATCATTGGATAGTATTTTGCTGAATGATGTTGACAGTAATTCAAAAATTGAAAATGGACATGCGTATGTCAATAATACATTACAGTGCACATATAAATGGGACTCTGAGCAAGCTTTACTCATATCGTCCACTATAGAACCAATGGGTATAAAGATTTTCCATAATTTTCATCCTTATTTATAATGGCACATTACTTATAATTTATAACGATATAATATTGTTTTAAAACATTTGTTTTCAAGTATTTTATGGCGTTATCAGTAAGCCGAGCTCTATACAACTTCCAAGACTGAAAAAACTATTTGCCCACACTGGGATCGGATCTCTACCTTTACAAAATATGGTTGTGACAAGAAAAAGTCTATTTCTTCATGATGGCACTGGACGAATCGAGCTAAATGATTTGTCCAGCAAACTGTCCTTCAAAGATGTGGTTTCGGGTGTTCCTGTTGCAATAATTGGAAGGGTTAGTGGCACTACATTAAACATTGATGATGTTGTGTTTGCTACTCCTTGTGCACCCGAGTGGCCGATTCCAAGAGAAGATGGAATTGAAATGGTAAAAAAGGAACTTTCCATCTAATTAATATTCTACCGGCTAATATAAATACTTCGACAAGATATATATTTAAAGGGCAATCATGTCTTCAGGTGTTTGTTTCCGGATTGTACCTGGGAAGTGAGGAATGTAGTCATTTAGCTTTGGATTTATTGCAAGATTACCTGTTGGGATTGGCTGGTTCATCTTACGAACAAAAAGAAATAATTGCTCCAAAAGTTCGTTTATTTATTGTCGGAAATTTAATATCAAAATCAATGAATGGAAAGTCATCTACTTTGGAAAATGTTACCTCTATTTGCGCCAAAAATATGGAAAAGTTGGATAATTTCTTGGAGCCTCTTTTGGTATATTTCACCTAATGCTTTTCATCTTTCATTTTTTTACTTCCTTTTGGAACAAATTTGTTAATATTATTTTTTATATTTTATCATACTGTAGCGCATGATGGAAGTTTTCCTGATTCCCGGAGAAAACGACATGACTTTCACTTCCGGCATTCCTCAGCCACCAATTCATTCCAAATTGTTACCAATATCTGCCCAGTTTCCCACTCTCAAATTACTATCAAATCCATCAAAGATTCAAATGTCCGTTTCGCAAACAACCCATTCTTCTCAAAGTCAAGCCTACAGTGATTGTAGTAGCATAATGATGGATTCATCTTACGCAGAGTTACTCAGAGGCGAAGTTGATTTCATCGATTTGGTGCTTCAAAGTGGGAAAAATGTAAAGCAAACAATGGAATACTGTGATATCTCCTGTCCAATAGAAATGGAACAAAGTTTGTTAAAATGGGCTCATTTACATCCTACTTACTGTGATACGAATTCAGCATTAGCAGAAAACTTATTTAGCCTAAAAGGTTCGTCGCCGCATCTGGCGGTAATCGGTAATTTGTCCGAATTTAAAACGGTAGAGTACAACGGGACTAAAATCGTTGGAATTCCTTCATTTCAAAGAAGTAAAACTGCAGTAGTATTAACAAAAAGTTTTAATCTTCATCCGCTTAGTTTTAAATTGTTATAATATGCAATAAAAATTACATACAACTTATTTTAGTCGTTTTAAAAACGATAATTAATTGCTTTATTCCACAAACATTCATATCTATTCTGCATTACATTGTGATTGATCGAATTTTATCCAATAATTGTTATAACAGTCTGTTCGATTGTTACATTACCATTTTTTATGATCAAAGTTCATCATTGTGCAAAAATTGAGCTCGCTTATATCTCATTTCATTTCTTTCTACTTTTATCTTTCATGTAACGCGTGCTACACCTTTCACCTTCTCACGCAACTCTAACGGTGGTATATTCTCAGGAATTTTCAAGAGCGTCGACACCTATAATCGACTATCGACAAAACTTTTTTAAACTATAGAAAAATTTACTGCAATGATTTCCCATACCATTCCGTATGCATGCAAGTTAATACGGTAATGCTGTTTATAAATCGCATGTTTGTTCTAGCAAATTTTACAAGAACACCTACTTTTCTACAGATCACGCATAACATTAATTTTTAATTAATTGAATTAATTCAGCATTTTGCATTTTATATCTAATGGATTAGCATTAGTATTGCAATATCATGATATCTATTAAACTTATCCTGTAAAAGATATAACAATGAGCAGTAGTAGAAGTATCAGAATAACATTATATGACTTTTTTTTATGCATAAACGCAGATCTCTGATAATAACGGGTGTGTAGTTAAGAGGCAGAAATTGTTCAAGAGTTCAACCCTTCCGGAGTGTTGTTTGACGAGATATGATCTCTCTGTTCTGTCTCTATGCTTCTTCTAAAAGTATTATTTACCTGTGACTGGGACTGGGTTTTACTTATTGACTGCTTTGCTGCTGTTAACAAAAGCTCACTTTCAGTTTTAATATATATTTTATGTTCACGTAATAGCAACAATGCAACGGTCCACGAATACAATGTTCTGATGTACATTACATTTATAACACACTGTGCACTTGCACATATAAAGAATTTTTTTTTCTTTTGAAACGAAACGACAGTTGCGATGCGTAAGTGTTTTCTGCATAACAAAAGGGTTGCAAACAGGTAAAAAACATTACCTGTCCGATTTCATAGCATACGGAATACGGAACATAGAGGCGTGTGTAGGTATGCTGTATGTTATTAAAAAAGACAATGTAAAATTTTAAGCTCCTCAAAATTTTTAAAACCACATATTCCAGTGCATCTGGTATATGCACACCATGAAACTGTAAGCAGGAGCTAAACAATCAATCCACAGATTCAACCCAAAAAATGCGCATCTTTTTATTTGATCAATACACGCGATGATCATCTCATTCCAAATCTAATTACCTATTATTTATGGTGCAAAAATTTTGGAAAAAGGATAGTCCCTAAATACACATCCAGTAATTCAGACCAGACAGCTTGAGTTTTCGCAATGTAATCACAAGCTGTGCGTTCCGCTGTGCAATTTTAACCCAGTAAGGTGCTGAAAGAATATTTTGTAGGATTAACAAGATAATCAAGTATGTTTCAAATCTTATTTAAATGACGATTGGGTGTAATTTGTAAACAAAGTTTAGTTTAAACAAAGCATATTTTGCAGGCGGTTATTTATATGTAGCTGTGTACATAGTAGAGTGACAAATACTTTTCTAAAATGGGCTTGACGGCTTCAGAAAGACGTGCCAGATTAATTTTCTTGGTGGATTTGGTACGTGTATTTTACAATGTCGTGCTTATAATTATGGTAAATTGTGAAAACAAAGAGACAATCTAAATCTAAAACAATTGTTCTTATTCTCGTAACCCATCATACAGATTCTCGCTGCAACTCCAGTAACTTTTTACATAATTATTCTTCTGATTTTGAGCGTATTATGGATATTTGGAGAGTACAATGCTGCATACGGAATCTTGGATTGGATATTGAAAGATGTCATGTTTGTTCCCACTGCGTCATACGCAACTCCTATGAATCCCGGGCAAGGTATGTATAAGCTTCCGGTGAATGTTCATTAGATATTCAATTAAATTTGGTCTATGTACCCTAATGATTAAAATTTAAATGATTCACGTTTTCGTAGTTGCCGATTTACGCATGTTCTTTTTCTCGGTCTGGGGAATATCGCTGCTTTACAACATCATTGACATTTTTATGTCTTTATATCTTTTAAAATCCATGAAATTGGTAAGATGTTATGTAAATTGGCACTTTGCTAATGTAAAAAAGGTTAAAAAAAGCTAATGTTTTGCTGTTTGCGAATTTGATAGAGATACGAAGATCCGTACTTAATTTGGATGGGAATACGGATCATGATTATTGTGACAACAACAGTATTCATCATTGTTCAGTTGGCCACTGGATTTCGGTTCTTATCACAATTGCTCGCAATTTTATACTTAATCTATCGGTGTATTGGCTTTGCTATAATTCTTCGGCGGTTAAGGGCAATGCGAGATGGATTGGAACAAGAGATATCTCCATAAAATGCAATATAACAAACAGTAACAATTTAATCTATTATTTCTTTCGAGCTGATAATGTTCAATATTTGGAATACAAAAGCCAAAAGGTAAAAAATCTCATGATGACTGCCATAAAATATACAAAGCAAGTTCAATTTTTTTTCATGATTGCATTTTTAATAGTAACTTATTAAAGCCAACAAAAGTAGCATTTAATTATTTTGTACGAGTACCAGCAAAGTGACACTTTTTTACTTCCAACACAAATTTGTTTTGAGCCACATAGTGTAAATTACGTAACTTAAGCTTTATAAATTATAATGTATTTTATTACTGACAAAGAATCAAGCACTCTCTTTTATCTTATATTTATGTTTCTCTTGTTTGCTTATAACAATTTTATACTCTGATAATATTGACTAAAATAAAATTTTTATAATTATACCATGTAAAATCTATTTATACACGCACTTGTTCACAGCAAAAAAATATTAAGCCAATTTACAATTTACAGAAAATGATAACTATTCTCTTATTTTCCTGAGCATGATTATAATGTGCATAGGCATAGTAATATTGTATAGGCAATAGGTGGCACACTGAATATTCCACTTTGGAAGTTTGGATTTTGAAGAATGTTTATTCTTCTCTCTGATGAAAGCGTTGGTGTGCGCGTTTTTCGTGAAAGTAGTCCAAGGCATACGTTGATACAGTATCACAACCATCTGTATTGACTTCCTTTAGAGAAGGCAACATGTCTGCAATGGCCCTTAAAGCAACATCAGTAATCTGAAGTAAATAAAATAAAAACTCATTAGCCCTCGCGTTTTTTAAATTGAATGTTTCCAAGAATTAAATTTCCATAATATGGGTAAATTAATAATGATGTTTAAACTGACCTTCCATTTCTTGCAGCTAAAGTATTCCAATCTATTAAGCTTAAGAATTCCAAAAATAACGGAAAAATCAGTGCACAGCGGCTGGTCATCCAAACTCAAATGTGTCAAGCCTGCGTATAAATTAAATAATTTAAAAATAAAATTTCAACCATATTAATACAGTCACAAAAATAGCATATAATTTTCTTATCTCACATTTTAAATTCCTAATAGATGTCGTATTTTTTCCATGACCAGTTGCTTTATGTGGTTCCTTTTTCAGTTGAAAAGGGTTGATTATATCCATTTCGTCCAAAATTTCTTTAGAAAATCCCGTAAGAATTTCATCAGTGACTCCAGTTGCATTTACCAATGCAAGTTTCTTTAGTTGGGTAAACTTTTTGAAAATTCCTTGTAATATTTTATAGTGAGCATGTACACTTCTTAACGTTAATGATGTCAAATACGGGAAATGCATGAAAAAGTGCAATGCAGAATCCGATCCCTGCTGTAAAATTGACTTTTGTACACCAGTCCTCTTACTCGTAGCTGTACTTTCCAAAAACCAGTTAACATCACATAAAATTTCCGTTGCGGAATGCTCAAAGTCAGCATCCAAAAGATCTACTTTAGGAGACGACTTATTTTTTACTTGATTATAGGCACAACCACTTCGACCGAAATTGATTGTTTCCAACGTGGAATGTACATTCAAAGTAGTCCAAAGCAGACAACCGGGTGGTTCTCCGAGATGCAAATACTTTAGCTGCGGCATAGAGAAAGTTAATCGATCAGAAATGTTTACATTGCTGTGTAATTCCAAAGACTCCAGAGTGAATCTCTGCGATCGTACAAAATCAACCACGGCTTCCGAAGGAGCATGAAGTTGCATTGTGAGTTGCTTCAACTTAAATGATGCGTTGCACAAAATTTGTAAATGGGTTTTGGTAATATCGCAATACGGCGAAGAGTTTACAAATGGTCTTATTTGTATGGACTCCACGTTTGTCATGACCGTTAGTTTCGGTAATACCAAATCCAATGCTTCTTTCTGTAGACCTATTAGTTGCAAGGAAGATACAGACCATGTTGGGTTGAGAAATTCTAAAAGTCCATTATCCTTCCGTCCCCAGCATCCAATTACAAGAAGTGCATCAATATTATCCAAGAAATCTTGACTAGAGTTGTGTTCAAATGGCTCATTGCAGTAAATCAAGTCGTCACTTCCATCAGGATAATACCAATATTCAAATTGGCGTCTTTTCTGACAACTGACTGTTTTCTTTCCATTCATATGTCGGTTATCATATTGAAAAAGCTCCAAAGCAGACCTTCCTAATGACACAATGGCTAGCGTTGTTTCCTTTGTCATTATGTTCCAAATTTTTAAAATCTTTGGAAATGCTATCGTGTCCCTTAAAGTTTCTCCAAGATAATGGAGACCACGATTACTTGGACTTGGAGGGCAACTTTGGTCTTTTTCATACAAATTTAGCTTCTTCTCTAAATTCGATATTAAATATTCATCAGAAGAGCATTTTTCATGCAAATGAGTTGAAGCAAGAGATCGCCAGTAATGGCAAACTTTTCTGGTCTCGAAAATGTCCTGAGAATCCAAGTGATTAAATATTTTCCTAAGAATCTGTAACAGTTTAAAATAATTTAATATAAATTTATATACATTAAAAATACGAAAATAAATCTTGAACTAAAAGCATATTTATTTTATTACCTTGTTGTGACTTCCTACAAGCTGAGCTGCAAAATCAAACATCTCAGGAACATTTTGTGGAGGGAGTAAAAAGCTTTTGATAGTGTGATTTTTAAAAACATTTTGAAACTGAATC
Source organism: Entomobrya corticalis (assembly GCA_034694325.1). Lineage (NCBI taxonomy): Eukaryota > Metazoa > Arthropoda > Collembola > Entomobryomorpha > Entomobryidae > Entomobrya > Entomobrya corticalis. Next base: position 9,371 of record JAQFYG010001648.1, on the reverse strand, counting down.
CATCGGTCATCGGAACCATTTATAAAACAGCGCAGCAATTTCAACTTCTGTGCAAGAATCATCAGCGTAACGTCCGACATCTTTCAAAAATAAATTTTAAAAGAGTTGTATTATTATAGGCTAACATGCTAGGTAATCGGTAAACTTTATGAAAGCACTTCTGAAAAGCTTCCCACCTTGAAATTATTCAGGGCCAATTCCTCTAAAGATACCAGCTCACAAATTCCGTACGCGATAAACAGTAGAGTAACTTCTGCCGTTGGAGCCGAATCACCCAAAATTGTCAAGTCAAGGCGTTTCAATTCTGTCAATTGTATGTCAAAATGTACATCAATATAATACAATAGTCATGTCTCATGTAAAAAATAAGTATTCTTTTTGGGGATGATAATAAACATACTTTTAAGATTAACGATGGATGCCAGGACCCTCACTGAATGTGGGAATAAGACAGCAAAACTTTTGCAGTGTGCCATCCTTTTACACAGTCGGTACGGAATCCCAGTTAATCCCACCTAGTTGGCAAAAGCAAAAAACAAACATTTTATTTCCGTTATTTTTAAAAAATCAATGATTGGTCGATTTTCTCAAATCTGACGATTTTTCTTAAAATTAGATAAACTCACCAAACATTCCTTGATGGACGTACTAACCAAAACCAAATGCTCCAAATCTGGGTAATTGGCATATACAGCTCGAAGACATCGGCTGTTAATATGAGAAGATGATAAACTAATTTCCAGTTTCAAAGGTCGCAAACTAATTAGAGAAATCACTTTCAGAAATTCTCGCCGCTTTTCTTGTAGCACTATTTGCTGAAGATTGTCTCTCGAGAAAAGAGTTGAAAAATATTTTTCTTTCATAACGACTGAAACTAGATGGCTTTCCTGGAAAGCAAAGTATGTATTGAAAAGCCCTACAATCTTCAGCCTTTTAAGTTTTGGACATGACTGAAGAAGATGATTTCCATCTGTGACACTAATACCATCGATTGGTAGCGTTATTTGGCTCAAATTTGGCAGTAAAATATCCCTAAATACTTTGCTTAAAATTTCTTGTTGCGTCCCATCTATAGTTAAGGCCATCAAATGTTTAGAGGTTTGTAATAAAAGTCGTTCTAAAAAGTCCTGTCTCACAAGACAATTTTGTAAATTTATTTTTCTCAGGATTAACCGTTTCTCGAAAAAATCTTGGAAATGATCAAATTCTAATGGGCCCTCGATTCCTGATAAACCTACATGACTCAGATTTGAATCAGTGACTGAAGGACAAACAACACAAAAATCCTTCCACAGAGAAATACTTTGTCCAATATTTATTGTTGCAATGTTTGGAGCATGTTTAAAAAGTATTTTAATAAATGCTTTGTCTACTTGGCCATAATCTAACGAAGAATATAGTGAGACTACAGTAAGCCTGGAGAAAACAAACTTGTGGAAAATTTCCTCCTTAATTACAGGAAGCGCGCCGTATATCTTAAGCTCTTCCAGGCGTGGACAGTTTAAAATTTTTATCACAGATTCTGGGGACGAATCAGTACAAAATTTTATGGTAAGTCTATTTAGTCTCTCTCCAAACAGCTTGATAAATTTTGACACTTTATCATATTCTAGCTCTAGCAAACGAAATTCAAATTTTCGACAAAATGGCTGAGTTGAGTTTTGTCCTATTTTTAATAGCCTATCAAAATTTGCTTTGCTGACAGTAATTCTAAATTTTGAACCCAACACGTTTCTGAGCAAGGCAGTCTTGTTCCATTCTTTGCAAACGCTTCTGCATTCCAGTAAATCCGTTGCCGGAAGAAAGTCGAAGATTTTCTCCAAAATCTAGATAGAGAAAATGAGTAAAAATACGGTATTCAGTAATAAACAGGATACTTAACAAAAGGATTATAATTGCTAAAATGCAGTGCACTACTATACCAGGCTGTTCATCAGCAATGGATGGCTAATATTATCATCATTCAGCACGTCTTCATCTTCATCAACATCCTCCCAAGATGAGCTCGAAATCTCACTCTCGAAGCCTCCAAATTCCTCAGTATTTTCCGATGACATTCTGCCTTCAATTTGTTAAGCCGCCAAAGAATAATATTTGTGGTTTTCTTCAAAACCAGTACGTGATGTCATTCACTGCCTCAGCGTAGTCCGTAGTCCTCCCCTCCTCCCTCAGCCCTTAGTAGGAGCTGGGGTGACGACAACGTCAACCTGGTAATCTTAATAATCCTGAAATATTAATTTTATAAGATATTATACACCAATCACCATTATTATTATTAATAAAAACTTGGTTGTCAAATACAATATGCGATTGCAAAGTTCATTCATATAAAATGTTTATTTAATAACTGTTATCACATCTAACATGAGCATTATTTTACCATTTTCATCAGCTATTTGATGCACTATTGATAACTTCTGTATGACAAGAAACTTCATTCAAAGCAATATTTAAAGCTGACACGGCAAAATTAGCTGTGCAGCTGAAACGATTATTTTCATCCATTTTCAATGATTCAGAAACAATCCAATAAATCGGTTAAAATCCTCTTTCTTCCCAGTTTTTTCACTTTATAAAAATCGCGAACATTATCAACTGTCAAGAGAAAACAATAAACACCTTATTAAAATAAAACAAACATTTTAATCGAATCAAGTTGTTTCAGCTTCACTTTCCACATCCACAAAATGCAAAATATGCCAACAAAAAAGTACTCACAATCACAATAGCACTATCAATCAGATTTGCATATTTTTTGCTGTGTGGCCATTACTATCACTATCATAACTATTATCATCACTTTTAATTAATGAATGAATGAATCATCGCTCATCAACTACTGAACTCCACACTCCACAGTGTGAAGTCATTATCTTCCTTCACTCACTATTCATGCACTATCCAGCTGTTTTACAAAAAAGACAACAACTACAAGAACCACACAAACAAACAGCATGCAGCAGTGGAGCCTGAGTCTAGTAAATAGAAAAGCTACAGTGAGGCATGCAGCGTGGAAAAATGAAAATGCAAGTGTTTTTGGCTGGAATGATTTCTTCTTATTTAATTTTTTTCTCTAAAATTTTTAGTTTTATTTCACTTGTCACTCGACTCAATCTGTATGATAAAAATTCTCCAGAGATGGAATTTGTTGTAATAAACTGCTCTAAGCAAAAAAATCAGGCATGCATGCAAAAAATATGCAAATTGCAACTTATGTCAAGTAAATGCAAACACATCATGTGGCTGTTCCAGCTTTCACACATGATTATGAGCGTAAAGGGGCTACTTTGAAGCGATACGATAATGTTGATTGCAACTTTTATTGAAACAATAAATGACTGCTGAAAAATAAATCAGAATAACAGTTTTATTAACAAATTTCTTCAAGTAATCTCAAGAGAAAGCTACAGCATATTACAGTTTTTTTATTCCTAAGAATATGTACTTGATATACTATGATATTTTCGATAATTTATAGAGTATGTGGTTGAATCTCGGAAAAATTGTTTGGTCAAGTTTTTTGGCATAGAATATTTACAAATTGTACTTACCAGCGGGATTGCAATAACGCACTTATATGAATTGAAAATTAAAAATAATGATGAAAATGTAAATCATGTAATAACCTATCATCTTTCCAAATGATCACAGTGCCCCAACATAGTGCCTCGTCCTATTGAGATTTTGTGCACTATTTTATAAAGGCATTATCAACTTTACTAAATTGGTAATTGGGTTGTTCTTATATTAATATAGATATAGGTAACTGTATTTTAGACATAACTGGAACCGTAAAAGTACATAAAGATAAGAATAAACAAAAAACTATCATCACAAGTAGCAAAATTGACAGACGAGACGATCTAAAGATTTATATACTATACTATTAGCCGGTTATTACCTACTAAAGACATTTAATTTAAATTTTATATGACTTACTTTTGATATAAAATTATCATTGACATATATTTACAAGGAAATGTTGAAAAGATTTGTACCACTGAAAAGGTCGTAATCGTGATTTAATGGAGAAACGTTCTTATTACATAAATACCTATTCATAAATTTTGTATGAAAATTAACAATAATATATTGTGTTATATTTCCAACAATGTGCTGTAATAATATAACACAAGATCAAAAAGTAACAAACAAAATCCTGTTTTTTCAAAGAATGTATACTTGTCTTAGCCTATGAGTTCTCGACAAACCCAGTATCCTATATTATATCCTGTCCATTTTCATCAGGAATTCCAACAACGCTCTGAGATAGATTAGTGTTTCACTTTTGATTTTACTGAATTCCATACCATTTCTTCTTCTTTCGTATAGAGCTGGCCATGAAGATTTTTAACAATAATAAAATATATGGGCTGATTTCGATTTAAACAAGATTCAAATGAGACCTGACATGAGAGTACATTTTTTATAAACCCATATTATTTGGCTGGTGACGTTGGAGGTGAGGTGTATCCTCTATTCCACGGCTGCTCTGAGGCTGAAGCGAAAATGGCATAAAATATTACATCAATTATGTACACAGCTGCCGCTATGAAAAACACGTACTGCCAGTTTTCCAGAGTATTCTATACAAAAAATAAAGTTAGTCATCGTTAAATAAAAATGTAAAGTTGATAATAGTTAATTCGTGATATTCCAGCAGCAAATAAACTATAATAGACTTACCCCTTCTTTCAAAAACATAGCTGCGACGTAAGGGACACAGAATCCCGTGATGTTAGCGATTGTGTGTGTAATTCCGCTGAGGGTAGCTGCATGATTACGCGCAATATCGACATGGTTTACCTATAATCAGTTTTTAAAAAAATAGGGGAATCACTCATCTGAAACAAGTATTCATTAACCATCTCGTTTTCTGATAAATTATTCGCCTTTGTTGTTCATAAAGTACTTACCACATATCCACCATAAATCGCACCGTTGATACCTGAGAATCAAGAATTATTTATTCATTATAGATTTTTAAATAGGAATAGGAAGTCGTGAAATGGAATAAATAGATTGTAATGAGGTGGTTTGAAAATGATTTAAAGTTTTTTAATGAAAATAGAGTCGTACCGACAGATAAAGTTAGAAGAGTAACCGTTGCAATCCTATCGCATCCACTGTACGAGGCGGCAATTAGCAATAGTGCGGATCCCAAATGGGCTATGTGCATAAAATATAATATAATTAATAATTATGCATATTTGATATTCATAAAAAATCTAGCAGCACTTCCTCTCATGAAACAACATAAATTTAATATTTAAAAAAATCAAACTCACCAATGGTCTGACAACTCTTTCTTACAACAACAGTTCTCACAACGCCCCGAGATATTAACATATCAGCAATCTGGGTGATGAAAATCGACAGGATCCACATGACAAGGTAGGGAAGTGCCGATAGCCAGCTATTCTGTATTTTTTAAATATCCATAATTAGATTAAGATGGCTGCTTCTGATTGGAGTATATCAAAAATTAGGGTCCAGGGCATTGTCTCCCAAGACCCGAATCTCCCATGCGATTTTATCCCCCAAGACTTGAATCTCCTAGTACCTGAATCTCCCAAGACTCGAATCTCTTTGTAGTTGAATCTCCCATGCCTTAAATCTTCCCATACCTGAATCTCCCAAACACCAATCTCCTACTACCTGAATCTCCACAACTTCAATCTCCCCAAACATTATCCCATCTCAAAAGTTGATTTTTATAGAATGTTCTAGACTTCTAGAAATTCATCTTTCACCAGCATATATGTATATTACACATCATAACAAGGACCGGTTTCAAATTAATACTATATACTAAACCGACAATCTATGTAATTGACGTTTATTAACTATCCGGTACGTTGAAAACGTATGTTGGATAGTTTATGCGATGGTAAGGTGTAGTGTCTAAATTCTGATTTACAAATGGACGTTGACGTTATGTATTCAAATATTCCAATGATTTGTTACAAATGCGAATATATGCTGTTGAAAGATGAATTTCTAGAAGTCGAGAAAATTCTGCACAAAATCAACTTGGGAGATGGGATAATGTTTGGGGAGATTGAAGTTGTGGAGATTCAGGTAGTAGGAGTTTGGTGTTTGGGAGATTAAGGTATGGGGAGATTTAAGGCATGGGAGATTCAACTACAAAGAGATTCGAGTCTTGGGAGATTCAGGTACTAGGAGATTCAAGTCTTGGGGGGTAAAATCGCATGGGAGATTCAGGTCTTGAGAGACAATGCCCTGATACCCAAAAATTAAAGTACACAATACCTCTCGAATATCGAAATGTAGCATGTTTTTCAAATACGACGGAAGTTCATGCAGTAAAGTGTATAGACCCCAGGCATGACCAATGTGTCCGACTAAAATCGCATAGAATGGCATCGACGTAAAAATAGCAGCCCATGGAGTTGGAACCTTAACCTGGAGCATTAATAGATAACATGAATTCAAATTTTACATTTTAAACTCACCTGGTCAGTAGAATGTGTATAATTATATGATATGACTACCTTTGAAGCCTGATTTCCAATAGTTTTCTCAATAAAATTCAATTCTTCAGTTCCGATCCGTGGATGTTCCGCGGGAGAATCATAGACAAAAAAGCACCAGAGTACGAACCATACAATTGTAAGAGATCCAATAACATAAAATACTGATGGCCAACCCCCAAATACATTTCCATGAATCAAATATCCGCTCATTATCATTGTCGCAGCAGTTCCAAACTGAGCCCCTGAAAACAGTAATTGTTGAAAACACTTACAATTGGTTCAACTGTAAAAACCATATCAAAAAATTTCCGTTAATTTTAATTATGAATTAATTACCTGCGTATACAATACTTGCCAATTTGGACTTTTCATCAGGAGGCGCCCACGCAGCTAAGAGTCCGTGCATGGCTGGAAACGCTGTTCCCTAATAATATAATAGTCGTTTTATCTTAATAATTTATTTGAAAAATGTAATTCATTTCTCCTTCAGTTTTTATGATAGCGTGCAGATGCCATATACCATATAGGTATTAATTTTATTATGCATTTTTAATTTAACGTTTTTAAGTTGTCTTCACAAAAGTTAAACTCTATTTGGAATAATGAAATTTTATATAAAATTTCATCTAATGTAAACAAAATCTCAAGAAAAACACTGAGAGATGATGGGTGACGGGTATGCAATTTTCTGTTTCAATATTCTATTTAGATATAATAACTCAAAATGATCTGTCATTATAAGGAAATCATACAAGCATGAAATGAATTTTACTCTTCGTCAAGTTGAATATATTTTGGAAACACAGTAAATGGAAACACTTTCCCGAATTACTTCAACTCGAATGGAATCGCTCTAATTTCATTATTTATGAGTTGCCCGTTGCCCCCAACATATGGAGTTTTAGCAGAAGATTGACATTTTAATCTAAATGCTAAATATTTAATCAAAATTAAAAACTTACTTCTCCGAGTCCACAAACAAATCTGGCAAACCACAAAGCGTATATATGCGTTCTGGCAGCCAATGGCGTTAACAATGTCGCCAGTCCAGCAATAAACAATCCAATTCCCAACGGCCATTTCCCTCCAAATTGATGTGACAAAATTCCACCAGGCATCTGTGTTAAAACATATCCCCAGAAAAAGCTTCCCAAAATAAGTCCCTGGTCTGTAGCAGACCAATCGAATTCCCCACTAATTTCTTCCAAATCTTCATCTGAAATTGTATTATTCCCATCTAGTTCGTCCACATGAATCCTGAGATGATCGCAAGTCAAGCCTGAGGGTATGCTGCTGTCATTTGAAATTTCTCCGTTGGCACCATGAGATTTGTGAATTTCCAAAGCGGTTTGATTCACCATTGACACAATGGCAATGGAAATGTTGAACCGCATTGCATACGACATTGCAAAGGCCCAACAGCCCAAAATCGCCATCGTGTGTCGGGATCCCCATCCTGTCCATTATTAAATATAAATGTCCGTTTTTAATTATTATTTTTTATTAAAATTTGATAAAGCTATGATTTTAGTTATTATCTTGAACCTTTAGGCCGTTTTACTGTACTTATTCCTTCTTCCTCCATTTTTTATAAGAATGCCAGCGATATAAAGGCTTTTCAGTTTTCAAATTAAAATTTTTGTTACTTCAGGAATTTTCGTCCTACAAAACAGTAAAGAAAACAGTAAGTGAGTTAACGACCGCTAACAGGTCTAAACTAAACTGGAAAACTCTGAAGAATCACTTAATTCCAGCTATTAAACAACTCATAAAATTCGACTTTGGACACACACATAAAAAACAGTAATGTCCATTTACTTGAAGTTGAAGTTGAATGCGACAAGAAAAGCAATGCACCCAAATTATTATACACAGGCTACTATACTCTACTATTGCAGCAATAATTCACTTAGGCAAATATTTGTCATCCCGGCCGGACCAAAAAAATACAAGAAATCAATTGTAAGCTCAAGTCTCAAACTCAAGTAAAGCAACAAAGAAAAAAAATCCAGATCCGACTGCATATAGGCATATTAAGATTAATTATAATTGCTGCTCAGACTCAGAAGCTGCTAGATACACATGTGAATGGGAAGTTAATGGCTATAAAAAGAAAGTGACTTTATTGAACATGACTTGATGGATAATTTGTATATAATCAAAAAAAAAACAAACTAGTGCTTGACTAGAGCTAATACAATACAGAAAGACGATGAAATGGACAGCTTTTCATCTATTTTTCTTTGAGATGATATGGGGTCGCTTATGTTGACTGGGGCTGGATACTGGATACAGAGGTCTTTATTTAATGACGGTTCATACATAGCGTACTTTTTAAGCATCTTCGTGTCGTCTTCGCGTGATGTATTTTCTTAAAGATTTTCGGTGGCTTTAATTGACTTGACACTTACTTTTTTACAGTTACAATGAAGCTCAAGCTCAAGCTTGCGAGGTACTTAACAATTTATCTGATATCCTGTCTAACATGCAGTTAGTTTCAAGTTTTTAATATCCTCCAGCTGCAGCTACAAGTTCCTGAACTAAAGTTTGTTATTTAGCCTGTGCTTGATTTGGCTTCTGTTTCATTATGCAGTAATCTGTCGTTAGTCGTATGCATGCTCGTACAAATTAGACACATTTTGGTTTAATTTCATTTTTTAAAGTATAATCGGGTCATTATTTTTCAACTTTTCTTTGTACTCTACCAACAGGGAAAATTTGAAAATAAATAAATGATCATCAAATGGCTGCAGATGTGGTTGATTATGAAAGAAATACTTTGTTAGTTTCATTTGGTTTTAAGGGGTTTTACTGTGTAATTTTGCCAAAAATTCATTTTTAACCACAATTTTGAAGAAAAAAAAGCTCCAGTTT
>JAQFYG010001647.1:0-17884 GCA_034694325.1 Entomobrya corticalis | reverse complement strand
ATGCCGTAAGGATTTTCAAGAAAAAATTTCTCGGAAACCGTTTTTTCAAATTTTTTCGCAACAACCCGCCATGGAGAAACGAGACTTATCAGGGGAAGTTATCCCAATAGGACCTATCGACTGTGAAAATTAGAAGCCGATTTCTCGCAAACACCTTCCAGTGTTCCATCGTTAGTTGAAGTAGACGTAGATAAATGAGCTACGCATTTTGAAATAGTACAAACAGAATTGAAAAGAATAAATGTAGCTCTGGTCGGTTGGGCGCTAGAATTAAAACGAAAGATGTCATTTTGTTATAACACTTATGGTCTTTCAACAGTTTATAAATCTTATATTCATAACTAATTTTTCCGCTCTATTAACTATTACTAACTTCAAGTTATTCAATAATTTTTCTTTATTTATATTGCACTTAAAATCATTTAAATTCACACTTAAGTTTTGCTAGTCTCTAAATTCGGTGACCGTCTTAAAACTTTCTTGAAATGGTTAGTACCACAGTTACCAATTGTTTACTGGTTTTACATGTTTTTATTGTGTCTTTTGTTCAGTAGAAAGTCAAAACGATAGAAATCTACTTGATAGAAGAATGCGCGAGCAAAAGTATTTAGTGTTGATATCAAAGTTTCTTTTTATGTTTTCTAATTGTACAATTCATTTCTACTCGCCAAATACAACACCAACAGGTTTTGAACCAGTCTCTTACTCATTCAATAAGACTTCATTCTTTAATGTATTTAAAATAAGCACTTATCAAGAGAATGTCCATATCATTACATTTGAATCTTATTTAAATAAATCACACGATCCTCCACAAGAATACCGTAAATATGAAGACACTTGCCGTGTTTTGGTAATTGACCTGAACATTACCACTGGAGTGCAATTGTTTGCGTTAGCGTCAGTTTTTAGCGATCGGGAACATTGGTATGGGTATTCGATTATGACACCAAGTTATCTCATTTTCGTGTCGGATATCAGTCAAAAAACACACCAAAGTTACGCAAACTCGACGGACTTACTTGTTAACAAAACCCATATATTTTTTGAAAATTCACAACAGTATTCTTTGCAGTTCTGGAATATTCGTTATGTGTCCTCAATTCCTATGTTTTGTTTATGTTCCTATTTATACATATTCCCTGTGTTTCTCAGACATACATTAAACGCATTGTCAGATATATTTAAAAATAACCTACCTGTAACTTTTATATTTAGAAGACAATTAATTCTACCGCAGTTTCTTGAACTATCAAAGTTGAAATTGCTCAGAATCACTTTATTTAAAAGAGATGTTTCAAGGTTCAGTGCCATACAACAGTACTACAAATTTACGATGGTCAGTTACACTAAAGACCAAGAATTTTTAGGTTCTAGTATGCAATCTTCAATGCTTTGTAATCACTTTATTGATATAAGAAATAAAAGTCAGTACAAAATACATAATGTCCATCAACAATATGCGCTTCGGGATTGCCTCTTAACGGAAATGACTTACAAAAATATATCGTTAGATATGAAAAGGGTTTTGATGCTTAGTAAATACAGCAACAAAGTTGTGTCAACGCAAAGAAGACTGCCACCATATATAATGAAATTCGATACAAGTTTTGAGGGGTATCGGTACGCCGCTTATATTGACACAGTACAAATTCGGGGCCCTGCACACTTCTTAGATTTTACCGTTCTATTACGGCCGTTTTCGTTGACAGTGTGGTTATTATTTGGAACTGCGTTTCTCTGGATTTATGCAAGCTTTTATGCTGCACGAGTTAAAAAGCCTTTATTTGTTACCTTGGCGATTCTGCTTGACCAGGTTGCCTCAGTAAATACCTACAGCCGGAAGTGCGCAGTACATAGCTTTTCCATAGTATTGATTTCTTGGCTGATTTCTGTTTTTTTTCTTAAACTATTCTATACATCAGATATGTACACGTATTTAACAGCTAAACCAGAAATACAAATTCCCAAAAGCATTCGAGAATTTGTAATGACCAATGACTACCAAATTTTGGGAAGTATGCCTGTCTCGGTTTCTGTCTACAGTACTACAATGAAAATGTCACTGAACTTAAAAAATACAAGTATACTAGAAAGTGGATTGTCAATGTACGTGACTTTTTTGGAAAGGTTAGGGCAAAATATTGCAGGTGTTGAGTTGCTGAAAAGAGATTCCTATTTTGAAGAAATAAAGCCCGCTGAAATTCAGCAATTGGCAAATCACAATAATACTTTGGCAGGGCGAAAAATGTGTCATCGCGATGAAGAAAAGTATTCTGTAGATGCACTCACATGTACTAAAGATACTGTAAACGCTGATAAGTATATATATATCTACCCGTATTCAGTCGATACTGTAGAGGTTGAAATATTTGCTGCTGTATTGTTTGGGGGTAAACAAGTATTTGATAATCAAGATTCTACCATGTTTACAGTTTTAAACGGATGGGGAGGGCAACATGATTTAAATACATTTTTAGCTGAAAAAGTATTAGGTAGTCTAGAAGAGGCTGGAATTCTTCGAAGATGGAGACAGTTGATTAATGAATATGCGTTATTCAGGGCTCTTCGGTATTTAAAAGAGGCTATTTTTTATAAGGAAAAGAATAAATATGATGTCGGGAATAAAATGTCATTTAGTTATTCTGAATTGGCCGGCTTGTCAAAAATGGAGAACCTGAGATTGTTTCAAGCCCATGTGAAGGAGAAAAGTAATGAGCAAAAGGAGTTTGATGATATTGACGTCGTAAAAAATTCATCCTTGAAAATAGTTTGGGTGGCTTTTGGTATTGGATCCATGATTGCGGGTATATCGTTTTTGGAAGAATGCTTGGGAATTTGGTGTGCCACTACCCGTTTATGTTATTTAGCTGGGCATGTGATTTTAGATATAACAGCAAAACGCGTCATACATAATATTTATAGTTTAATGCGCCAGAAAAATAAAGTTAGTTTAGAAGTTAATGTCTTGTGAATGTACTAAAATCTATGTTTTATGCGATTTTTTTCGTGTACTAATTGCTTTAGAAATAAATATTTAATTTGTCACTTATGTTATTTGGTAAATTTTAAAATATTGAGATTGCAACATTGTATCATGGAGTTTTATTTCAGTACAAAAAGTGTGTTAATCATTTTTTATTCATTTCATCCTTGGCCATGGGGGGATATTTAATTTTTGAGCTCAACTTTTAATCAAGTGCAAACCGTTCACATTGTTTGTTCGTTGCAAGGCTTCTTTGTTTTAAGATTCAAGTCAAGTAATGTGTTTGCGACCAGGCGCAGGCCTGTTAAAATTTTCATGCTGCAAAAACCTAATATTGCGACACATATAGATAGCTATAATCAAACACTGCAAGTAAGCTTTTTTCTTCTCGTTTCCAAGTGTTTGGTGCAGCTTAAGTTTTAATTTGAATATTTTTTTAAACGTATTATTTGGTTATTTTAATTATTAAAGCGTTAATTGCAGCACCTTGATTTTATTGTATCGGTACTCAGATATTGAGTTAAATTCGTATGTCTAATATCGTGAAATGTCGTGGTTTCTTCGAAAAGTAGGCAAACTTTATTGCCTTTATGATTTATCAAAACACTTCTTGCTATTTTATTGCTACCTTACTAATATATGGCATATATGGCTTACGGTAAATAAATTGTCAAAAATTAGTCAATAAATCAGAGATATCATCAAACAACTTGTATTTACGGTGTGTTCTCGTAGTCGTTAGATCATGTCGATTACTAAAGCGTGACAACTTTTTTCATATTCACGTTGCATATACGAGGAGATTTCCGAAAGTTTTGATTGTAATGGGTTAAGCATTTACTCTTAGACAAAAACCTGAAACTTTCTACAGTATTTTTATCAATATACCCGGTGTGATTGTCTATCGATTCGATTTAAAGCTAAGATAGAATTATTGACAGGTGGTGCAGTTAATTCCAATAAAAAAGAGTCGGTTTTTCAACATTCAAAGATTATGGAAGAAAAATTTGCAAGGTAAAATTTTTTCGTTCACTGTATTGAGAAATTTATTTTTTCTAGCCAATGTTGTGAAATTATGTTGTTTTTAAGAGTATGGGCTTCTATGTGTTTACTTAAAGTTTGTTTAAAGTTGTAGCTTCTACGGAAGGCACCGTATTAGCCTTTCTACAGTGCACTGTATGAAGATTTGTATTCGTGTACACAATATAGGCTTAATGGGACTTTTGAAAATTTTGTACCAGAAGTAGCTTCACATTCCATCAGCCATGTGGCATAATTTGGTTAAGAATTGAGCCATTGCTCCACTTGAGAAAACGCCTCAAACGTTTTTTTCAATCACGAATGATTTGGCTTATTTCTGACAATTATGTCAAGCAGCCTGCTCCATACACGCTGAATCGTTTGTAAGTTTTTACGTTATACGTAGGTTGTTTCATATATTTTGCGACTTTTTTGCTGGCATAGATCTCTATGATAGCAGAACAAAAAGGATCAAAACTTTGCGTACAGATGGACCACAGATTGGACTACTACTGGAGCAGAATAAATTTGATTTGGTCTTGTTTGTTCCAAATCTGTGCAAATCCAAATCCAAAAATTGCTTAAAATACACGAAAAAATTAACGTTGAAAAAAAGTTGCAGATATGTACTTTCAACATATTGTATCATATCTTGCACACTGATTTTTTTCTTTTTCCAGTTGTCATTGTAGGTGATAGACAAAGGCTCAATTATGAAACTAAGCACACAAACAAGTCTTCACAGTTGCTACAGTGTAGTGCAGAGGATCCAAAAAAAAGGAACTTGTAACCTGCTTCCAAAAATATTTTGACGCTCGTTTTCTAAGCCAGAATAGAGGTTATGTTATCAAAATTCTTTTGCATATAAAACTAGTTTCCTAATCAATAGCATGTGTAAATATCTCGAAATTTCTAAAGTTTTTACACCAAAAAATTGGCGTTTCATAAAGTGATACTGATATGTTCTAATTTCTTCATTATGTAGTAGGTTATGCTTAAAAGTTCACCAACAAGACGATAGGTGATTTAGTTTTATCTTAGTACCACCATTGTTTGGACAACTATGCCGTCGTCACATTAGACTGGTTTTGGTTTTTACATATGAAGGTCTGTTTGAGTGGGAGGAGGATTTCTATCGAAGACGTAGTTAAAAAATGTATGAAGTCATGTGTTAACTGTGTGTGTGTGTCATCGACGCCCATTACGCTATACCAAAAGAGAGTCGGGAGTTTGTCACTATTGCAATATTTGCTTTAAGGTTAAGTGCAAACGTACATAAAAGTAAATTTGTGTAGGCTTTTGAAATGGTTGAAATATGGTTAAAGAATGAATATGCAAAATAAATGAAACAGCCCACGTACTTAAAAGTAGCAAATTTGTACGTCTATTAATCAAAGAACTTTGTTTTTGCATGAGTTTTTTATATCGGTCTAAAAGACGTTCCACAGTGCGGCCGATGGAGGACCCAGGCGGCACATACTTAGCATGGTGAAAAAGCTGACGGTGCTCACTATAAACATTCGACGCCGTTTTTCATCCTCTTTTGAATGATACCACTCACAGGTGTCAGCGTTACCGCCTCTCCGAGAAACGGCCGTTAGAAGTTGGCCTTACTTCGTGCAGGGTTCGGTAATTTTTATGTAAAAAATAATAAATCCACAAAATAAAAACTTTCGACCAGAAACAACTGGAAATTAATTTTAATACAGAAAATATTATTATTTTGGTGCAAAACAGCAAATACTGACAAATTGGTCAAAAGAGAAGGAAAAATTAGTCCCAATACTATGGCATCGATTCTTTGAAAATCACGTTGAGGAAATATATATAAAAATGTTACTGATATCACATCACTTATTGTCGCGTACATGCAGGTGACCCAGACTAAGTGGTTGGATTGAGGTGAGATGAGTATAGTTTTGATCCCATTTGAAAGGAAATGGCCATAAATTGGAATAACAATGGGAAAGCAGTTTTATTGTTGCAATTTCAGTTGTTGTTAGCAGCATTTTAAAAAAGCTGTAAGGCAAATTTACGATAACGTGGAATAGAAGTAAGAGTTAAGCAAAGCCTTAGCATAAACTGGTGCTTCGTCAATATTTGGTTAACATATTGGTTTTATTTATGTTTGGATTCATCTAAGAATCCATCAAAAATAATTCTGTCTCCCGTGCCCACTACTAACTTTGAATTTTATAAACGCTTATCACTTATGTAAATTGCCAATTGAAGGCAATTGGCAATATTCACTTTTGAGTTACTCTCAAACCCCTCTTTTTCTTGTATTTATAACTTTGAAATTTGTATCAAATTTAAATATGTATGGGTGCTCCCTAATATGCGATGAATCAGAAGAGACGAGAGGTAAGTGAGATGTAAATTCTGTTGATGAATTTTTGCCGTACATATTGGTCAAAATACAGGAGAGTGATACACTTCTTTGCATGAAATAACCAAAATATAGTTTGGTTCCGCGTTTATAAGTAAAGTAGTCACAAAACTTACTAGGAGTTACTTTTGTTGCAATAATTATTCTAATATTCACGTACCATGTTGGTATATAGTCTACATCGTGTGTTATAGTTTCGTATCTGGATACATCCATTTTGAACTCTGCTTTCCTCGATTTTTCTAGTTTTCTAGATCACGCTTAATCCCATTTTCAATTAAGACATTATTTATTGATGTGTGATATGACGCACATTCATTTGAGCGTAAGTTAAAAATTGATTAACTGCTGATATTACAAAAAAATAACATTTATTTGCGCTTCCAATAAAGCAAGAATTTATTGATGCGTTACGTAAAGCACATTTACTGAAATGTAATTCAAAGTTAATCTTACTACTGAAATTGAAACGCAAGTGTATAACACTTCAATTTTAGCAATTAGTATATAACTTTGGTTCCACATTTTAACCCGGTTCCCTAAAAAGCTTCCAGAATCTCTAAAATGCTTCAAATTTATTTGCGTTTCATGCATTAAGAGAATTTTCAGATATAATTTCATTTTCTCATTTAAAAGCAATTTTTTAGTTTTTAAAGTATTATTGGAACTATTCAAATAGCACGTAAGCATGTATAATACGATTATAAGTAAATTTTGTGTAAGCGGTCTTACTTGGAAATTATACAACATGCTCCGTATTCAATTCTTTAGCTAAAGATGATTTTTGCATTTCTAAGCATTTCAAACCTGGAGACGTTTTTATTAAATTAAAAAACGTACAATTCTGTTTTGAAAATAAAAAATAATGACAATAAAATAAAATAAGATTTCTGACCAGTGATTTTGCGTTTAGCAAATGTAATGAGATGAAATATTATTTATCATCAAATTTGAATGTTTCAAATTTTGAGTAAACGTGTCGTTCTTGTTTGAAGTGACAATGTCCAAACTTCACATCATGTAACGCTAAGGAGAGTAAAACGATGATTAAATATTTTATTGAAGCCTCTTTTTTCACTTGAGTAAGCATTCAAGGCGCTTTTTCGTTCCATCAGTGAGCTCCATAAACACGTTTGCAAGAATCGATTTCCATTTTAATGGTTTACTTTTATTGTAAAAACTTGTGTTCTTAACTATATTTTTTTCAATAATAAATGCACTACCGTGATCTGCACAAGTACCAAAGAGAAATAAAAGCTATTGTCACAAATTTTCAATAATAAAGTAACTATAAAATGAAATCTTATACCACCTCAGTTTTACTTCATCTCCTAGAAAGCTTCTAATAGTACTAAAATGGTATTCCTGAGCAAAATCTAATTCTCAAGGCAATAACGATTTTAAAAGAAACATTTTTTTAATATTTCAAAAAAAATATTCCAATTTGTCTGCAAAATGCATACTTGCAAGTCACAAAAGTTAAATGAACTTCCAAAAATTCTGCTAATATTTTTGGTAATGCTTGTATTTGTTTCATCATCTCACATTACCGACATTATGTGTCCACTACGGAATACGTTTAAACTATTAAGGACGGCAATTTCCGAATGTACAATTCATTTTCATGTTCCAACTAAATTAAAAATGAATGAAAACGTCGGTTTTGAAGGATATACTGAATGTTTGAAAGAACCTACAGGGACACTACTCACGTCGTCGAAAACAATAACTTCAACAACTGGTTGTCAAGAAAACGAAACAGAACTTGAACTGTTCAATGCATCAATATTCTATAGTCAGCGGTTAAGTCAAGCTTGTTTACTTGCAACTGCGCCTTTTGACAATTTTCCAAATTCCACGGAAACTGGAGTTTCCTGGTCTAGATCAATTCACGGACCTTTGCATTTAGTTCCGGAGGAATTTTGCGACAATCCGTACAATACCCCAAATTTTTTATACCCAAAAGACCGTATTCCCGACTATTTTTTAGCTTTTGTTTTTAACTACTGTAATTTAGCAAATCATTTTATAATCCTTCCCACATTTTTACAGTCAACAAATATTATATTCGCTTTTCAGCTTAATCGTTCGGAAAATACACAATTTTTTTGGGGATGTCGTGTTTGCATTGACAAGGGTAGGCTGTTGACAATAGAGGACAAAAGACATATTGTTCACAGAATGGTATATATTCTATCAATTCCAAATCTGTTTTTTGCTTCTCATCAAAAGTTTAAACAGCTCTGGTATTTTAAAAATCCTCTGCCTTTTGATGGTGACATTAACGTTAACCGTTTCAGCAAAAAACTTCAGTATTGCTATCCACTCAAACAAATCCCAGCGGCAGTTTATATTCTACAAAGTGCTTCAGTGGATTGCCCAGTTTTAAAAATTCTTCAGTTTGTTAACTGCACCAGTCGAATTTGCTTGGATGTTATTAGAAATCGCATCAGAAAAGATTACTTAGTTTTTACATTTTCTGAAGCTAACAAGTGGTATACAGGAATTTATATTTTGCACGATGCTGAATTTAATGAAGTTCGTTTCGTAACTATATTAGGAAGGGAGGAAGCCAAACAAAAACTTAAGTTAAACCTCTTACTTCTCTTAAAACCGTTTCAGTATCAAGTTTGGTTTATATTTATTATCTTGATATTTATTTTCAGCGCTGCTCTAAGTAGTTTAGGGCCAAATTCTGCTCAAAACTTTGTTTTATGGCTGTTTTGGTCGGTTTCGGAAGTATTTGAAAACGGAATTGTCACTTCAAATTTTCAAAATCGTAGGCACATCATCGTTTTCGTTACATGGATATATAGTATGATTTTAATGAGGAATTTCTATACCTCAGAAATGTATTCGTGCTTGACAGTGACGCCTGAACTTAAAAATGTTCCTGAAAGTTTTACTCACCTAGTAAAGAGCCATTCCGTAAATCATGAAAATGTATATACAGGAAACATTTTGACTCAATATAATCTTCAAAATTACCTAAAATACTATGAACAAACTTTATCTCATCAAAATCCCGTTAAAGCGCGTGAATTTCAAAATAAAATTATAGATTCTCTCAAGTACGTCGATGCTCTTTTTGCATTACAAATGTTGGATGAATTTTATAAACCAAAAGGATATTTCTATTGTAAAACGGCGTTTTTTGGAAGCCACACGTTTGGAGCTGGTGCCAAACGCAAAGCAAATAGTAAATGTTTAACCGAATCGCGCATAACACTGTTGTATTTTGAGCGTGGTGTAGATCAATCAACAGTACCGTACACGTTGCCTCTTCTAACAATTTTTGGAGAAAGAAAACTAAAATTTCCTTCGTTTTATGAGGATTCATTTTTTACAAATATAAAATTTTG
Source organism: Entomobrya corticalis (assembly GCA_034694325.1). Lineage (NCBI taxonomy): Eukaryota > Metazoa > Arthropoda > Collembola > Entomobryomorpha > Entomobryidae > Entomobrya > Entomobrya corticalis. The sequence continues at coordinate 8,127 of JAQFYG010001647.1, read as the reverse complement.
GCGCTTTGATTCCAAATTGTTTTGGTCGGATAATTTTATACTGTACATGTCTTTATTTGAAGCCAGTGGAATATTGCACTTCTATAGGCGGCATTTACTAATCCAGAGCCAGTTATTAACACTTCTGGAGCAAAATAAAAAACTTGGATTTAATAAGTCGTGGAGTTTTGTTGACTTGGCTGTGCAGGTGGTAGAGGAACAAAACGTATTTGCTAGATTAAGTAGAAGGGATGAAGATCAATTTGCTCCTACTAAATTGGCCGATGTTTATATTGCATTTTTTGTTTGTTTTGTACTGAGTGTTTTGTCTTTGGTTGTGTTGATTATTGAAGTTGTTAGATCATTTTATGCACTTTAGCTCACCAATAAGTCATTCCATAATTAAGAGGCATTATATTCAATATATGTGTTTTGTAATTAATTTGCGTTTCCATAATTAAATACTTTTGTTAGACAAGTTTAAACTTTAGCAATCAAAAATCCTAGTTTTAAGACGTATCACTTTTATTAGAGGCCTTGTTGTAAGTACACATGAGGTATTTTCTGTTATAAATATTAGCAAGCTTTAGTAAAAAATTTTTGCTCTAAAACTGAAGATATTCAATATTTACATATATAAATTGACTAGATATATCAATGTAATAAAGGCGTTCAAATATTTGAATATGAATAAAACCAGTACTACTGAAGAAATAAAACCTATTAAAATTTCAAAGTGCGCGTAGGTACATAGCTGACCTTTAGAGGTCAAGTAAGGTTAAAGGGTAACGACAAAACTTTTATTGAATTCTCCGTGATCGAAAACCTCTATATGTCAAATGTCAAGTTTCTGCTCTCCAGGTTAAGTCTGTATACGGTTGACCCCATGCCCCTGCATGTTCTAAGTTTCAGCTCTCCAGCTTAAGTCTGTATGCGGTCGACCCCATGCCCCTGGGGTAATCTGAGGTTAAGGGGTCAAGTGGCTATTTTCATTAAATTTCTCGTCATCTATTACCCCCATGTCGTAAGTTTCAGCAATATAGCGTAAGTTTGTACACGGTTGACCCCGTGCCGCTTGGGTCAAGGGGTCAAATGACTAGTTTTATTGAATTTCTCGTCGTTTATTACCCCTATGTTATAAATTTAAGCTCTCTAGCTTAAGTCTGTATACGGTTGACCCCGTGCCCCTGGGATCAATTTAGGTCAGGGGGTCAAGTGACCATTCTCATTAAATTCCTTGTCATTAATTACCCCCATGTCGTAAGCTTCAGCCATATGGCTTAAGTCTGTATAGGCCAGTGTAAGCTTTATGAGAAGGTTAAGCACGGCGTGCTTCACCACACACGCTCTTCCTTACTTTTATATGCTCTACGCGTAAATAAATTAAAACTCATGATAGTGTAAAAACTAATCTAGTAATAATAAATACTATAGCAAATTATTGCATTAATTGTTAACGATCTTTAAAACTATAATTTGTTTAACCATTTTTAACGGAAACTGGTCGCAAACATGATATCATACATACTTACATAATTCTATCTTGCAGTGCCATGTACTTCTTCAAAAATGCAGAGACACCAATTGAACAGCACATTCCGAAAACGCTCCATACAACTTTCAAAGCCGAATTCATAACTCTATAAACATCATCAACTTCAGATTGTTCCTTTCTCTTTTCCTTGCTGTAAGAATTAATCCAGCTTAAACCTTCAATCAGTTTCGAAGAAATGCTGGCTAATTCAGCGCTGCTATATTAAACAAAGTTGGTTAATGTAGTTTTGTTTTTCATTCTTAAGAAAATGTTTTGTCGCATGTTTCCAAAGGACTTAAAATGAAAGTAGTCCTAGCTTAAATTTTTCCTCCTTCTCAATATACCAGCTTCCTCAAGACTTCCTATGACACTTTCGATCAAACATGTATTGAGATCATAAGGTGCTCCCCATCCGTTAAGTACAGTGAATCTCACTTCAAATCTACGATATCAAATACCCGTTTTTCACCACACAATATAGCAGAAAAAAATTTCAAAATCGAGCTCATTCTGAACATAATCGAGCAGATTCATCACTTCACTACATCTGAAAAAATTTCTTTGGAATTCAATTTGTCTGGAAAATTTTATTTCTGAAAGTTGAAAAGATAAGTCAGTCATTGGTATTCTAACTGATACAAAAATGAAATATATTGAATTATTTTGGTTTCTGTAATTTGTTGTAATTGACACAAATTTGAAGAACACCGGAAATACATATATTATTTCTTTGCATAAACAGAATATTGGTATTGGTGAGTAATAATCAAGTGGATATAAAGTTTAAAATACAATATTTACAACATATTTTATTAGCACCTATAAAAATAAATTAAGTTCAGGAAATGATTTGTAGACTTAGTTTTAGTTATCATTTGTTTAGTTTTATGTTTTAACTAAATATTTGATTTAAAACTAGTATATTTTAATTTGAAAATTTTAAATTTGCTTTAGTTTAAACTCTCTAGCTCGACCATGTTTAAAGAAAAACTTATCAATTGAAATTCGTTTTCTTTGGAAACTAATTAGAAATGTCATTGCTCAACCTCAACTAAAAGATTGCATGTGATGTCTGATTATTTAAGATATTCAAATGGAGGATCATCTGTCGGGTTGAACTTGATCTGCGATGTAAAAGTTAGACGATGAATTTTATGCATATGATTACTGATTTCTTTAAAACCTAAAGCGTGGAGGAAAAGAAATTTATTTTTTGATTAAGTATATATTGTTGTGATTCTGCTGGTATTAAATGAGTGAAACTGGATTGTGCAATTAATTAACATATACTTAAACTGGGACCACAAGCTTTGAAAATTACGTGCAGTCAATGTATAATGAACATGACTTTCATATTTCTCCTGAAAACTGCAAATGAGTCAGCTTTTAGTGTAAACAAAGCAGCTATTAATGCTGATCCTATCATATGTTATAATTTAGCTTTATTAAATTACAAACATTTGAAACAATAAATTAGATTAACATAATTGACAAATTTAATTAAGGACAACGAATAATCTATACAGAAGTGTTTATTATTTATACAGTTATTAATAACCAGGAGCATGACCAGCTATTAAACGAATCTGGGTTACGTAAACTAATTTTATTGCAGCAGGTGTCAAGAATTGTGGTAATATGCGGTCTTTGTCTTTTCAGCATCTAACGATTTCAAATTAACTTTAGTTCCTCAGTTTCATCAAATACATGTTCCAATGCAAATTATATGCAAACACGTTGTTTCAGGGGGTTTTTAATTAAGACTTATATTGGCACGAAAGCTAACTTGAAGTAGAAGGCAGTCATGAAATTATTTTGTGACCTTGAAACAGTAATAATAAGACGATATGTAAGTGCACATATATGTAGAGCCGCCAGTTTGGTGAGGTGGTTAGAGCATTTTATCTCTAACAGCCAAGGTATGGGGTTCGAATAGCAAATATTTAACAAAAAGAGTGTGCATTATAGAGAATGATCGTGTTTGAGCAGATTGTGATGAGATTGTTCGGTACGGGACATGTTCACTATCCATCGATTGCTCCTGTCCCATAGCAGTAGCAGCAACTTTGGATGGTGGATACCTCTGTACTAATCTCCGCTAATGCTATGCTCTTCGTGTGCTTTTTAATGAAATTAGCTTATCCATAGCTTCTGTCAAATTTGCATACTCTAAAGTATATTATGGTGAGTGCGCAAAAATTCCATTGCGATATTAGACGCCTGAGCTAATTTGAATATTCAAATTAGTTTCTACCACAGATACATACATACATACAAGTGCAAATATCCAAAGGATGTATTTCGTAGCAGAACAATATTCATAATTTGAGTTACTAGCATAAAAGTGTTTACGCTTGTATCTTAAATTAAGGGTATAGGACACCTGAAAGGAACTTAATTATGAGATAAAATTAATTATGACACACCCACTTCAATGGCATTAACATAATTGTTTTGCAAACTTGTTACTTCACCATTTCATATTCAAAAGAGTTAGCATATTGCGGAATGTGCTTTATAAGTGACTCGTAAAGCTCTTATGATCTCCGAAAATTTCCAAATTTGTTTTTAAATTGTGCTCTTAGTAAATGCTGTGTCAAAATTGTTCTGCGCACTCGTACGTAAGTTCTAAATAATTGCAATGCTGTAGTTATGGAGTTTTAGTTGCAATATAAATACTTATGGCTCAAACGTTAAACATATTTCCATATATAACTAAATGTAAAATTTACAATATTATCATATATTATTTAGGTATACTCATGATAAGAAATGGTAGAACGGGTAGAACATTCAAACATGTGTTGAGTCAATGAATGAATGCTTCAATTGTCGGCATCCTTACATGCAAATGCTGAAGAAATTTGATCAAACGTTTAAAGACTAAGCACCGAAAAACCAATTAATCGCATAACTATGACGAATCTTATTTGTAAGAAACCATAAAGATGCATAGTTTTTTTAAGTTGCACATAATGTAAGTTATGACATGATTCACCACACCAACAACTTTTGCAAACATACAGCAAATTGAACAACAAATGCGCAAAAATTTCGTCCAAACACGCTAAACAAGCAATTAGACAGCCACAACCAAAAACAACCCAAACCGTCTTAAGAGCTGAATTTTGAACAATCTCCCTGTTTTCATAGTCTTTCTTCTTCATATGGGCGCTTAGAACTCCCACGCTTTCCTTCTTTGCCAACGCAACTGATTCGCTATTACTGAGCCGCATGTCCTTCTTTTGATCATTGTTGCTTTTGTCCTGGAATATTGCGTTTTGCAAATATTTGAAAGCTCTGAATAAGGCATTTTCATTAATCCGCTTCCTCCACGTTCGAAGAATTCCAGCTTCTTCTAGACTGCCCAACACTTTTTCAGTCAAAACAGTGTTTAGATCATATTGCTCCCTCCATCCGTTTAAAACAGTAAACATGCTCGACTCTATGTTATCAAAAATCCGTTTACCACCAAACAAGATAGCGGCAAATAATTCAAATTCTTTTGTGTCTAGAGGATATTGGTAAATATATATGAACTTATCAGCATTAACAGTATATTCAGTACTACAAAGTGAATTTGACCACGAAATACTTTTATCACACATTTTGAGCCCAACCAAGATATTCTTATGATTTGCTTATTGTTGTATTGCACCTGGTTGCACTATTTTTGAATATTTATAAGCTTTTATCAAGCTAATACCTATAATTCTGTCTCCTAGCTTTTCTAAAAGCTTCAAGTAATTTAAAAATTTGCTTTCAACCTTAGTTTCATTTCCAAAATTTGATCGTATATCCAACGACATTTTCATAACCACCTCATAAACAGAAAAAAATGACGGCATACCTCCCAAAATTTCGTAATCTTTATTCATTAAAAATTCTTGGAAATTTAAAGGAATTTGTATTTCTGGTTCAACCGCTAAATATGTATACATGTCCGACGTGTAAAAAAGCTTTAGAAAATAAACAGAAATAAGCCAAACTATAAGTATAACAAAAAAGCTAGTGACCACACTTTTCCGATTAGGATTTTTCACCGAAGAATCTTGATCCAGCAGAATTGCAAAAGTTGCAAATACAGGCTTTTCAACTCGTGCAAAATGAAAGTTAATAGGAATCCACAAAAACGAAATCCCTACTAAAAGCCACACTTTTATCGAAAATGGCCGGAATAAAACAATTAAATCTAAATATACAATCACTTTAATTTTTACTGTATCGATAAAAGCTGCGTACCGATAACCCTCAAAACTGGTGTCGAATTTCAAAATATATGGGAACATTCTACTTGATGTTGGTAGTACGTTAGTGCTGTTTTCTCTGACAAGCCAAACCTTTGAGATATCTAAGGATAAACTTTTGTGAAACAATTCCCATAAAAGGCAGTTTTGAAAAGCCAATGTTTGATAAAAATGGTGTATTTAATTCTGACTTTCATGTCGGATGTCAATAAAGTGATCGCACAGTATCGACGGTTGTGTCAAAGTGTTTTGGTTCTCTGTGTAGCTGCTCAATTTTAGTTTGTAGTACTGTTGTATGCCATTGTATTTTTCAAATGCAGCTTTTCTCAGCAATTGTATTTTTGGTAGTTCATAAAACCGCTCTGGAATTACTTGTCTTCTAAATATAAAAATTTCAGTTTGGTTTTCGATTGAGTGGGGTGTATATTGGAGGAAAAAAGGGAATACATATAAATCGTTACATAAACAGAATATAGGAAGTGGTGACAAATATTTTATGTTCCAGATATCTGAGGTATATCTCTGTGAGTTTTCCAAAAATATATGAGTTCTGTTAACAAGTAAGTCTGCTGAACTTGGGTGAATTTTGTTTGTTTTTTCAATGAATTTCGACACGAAAATGAGATAACTTGGAGTCAAAGCAGAATATTCATACCAATTTTCTGGGTCTCCCAGAACTGACGCCAGTGCAAACAATTGATGTCCAGAGGTAGCGGTAAAATCAATGATCAGGACACGGCAAGTTTCTCCGTATTTACGGTCCGTAAGGAATCAAGTGATTTATTTACATGGAGTGCAAAGGTAAGCTTATGGATGTTTTCTTGTTGAACGCTTATTTCTAACACTTTGAAGAATGGAAAAGTAACATTGAGTAAGGTAGATGCCGGTACATTTACTGTTGATAATGTGTTCTGTGCATAGAAATGAATTGTGCAATTTGCAAAAAACAAAAGAAACTTGGGTGTGAACTCAGGAGACTTATGTGCTGTCATTTTCGTATTGAATGGATCTACGTTTCAACTTAGCTTGATACTAGACCATTGCATAAAACTGGAACTGGACAACTGAAATGGTGAATGAACAAATTGCTACTGTTTTCTTAACATTGTACATATATTTTATCATTTTGGTAGATTATCTAATATATTGACTAAAAAACTTTGAGTTAAGTGTAACTTTTGTACAAACACAAAAAAAAATTGATGAATTCCTTTTACTTAATATATGACTGTAACTTCAAAGATTGTTATTAAAATATATTTTAAAGTTTCTCAATGGAATGACTCTAAGAAATTTTAATTTGCATGATTATCTTACTGGAACTACATTTACTGTTAAGAACAATCGCAAGAGCTTTAAATAATTTTAAAATGCACGCCACATTAATGCTCACCAGCAGCAGTTTCTTCAAATGTACTTCAAACTTTCACTTAAAATGATTAATTTGCACGCCACTTGTAAAACCAGCAAAGATATATTGTGAAGTATCATTTTGAAAACTACAGACGATATTTGGTTCTTCAGAGTAATCTTTACAGATAAACTATGGAATTTGCTTGTACTACACTTTTTAATCCCGTCAACCGGAAGGAGACGCTTGTAAAAATATGGGACAAATGAGTTTAGGATAACCCGGAATAATGGATTTGTAAGAAACAATTAAGGTTTGATCTCATGCTACCACTTAAAATTTCTAAAAATGTTTTGAAACTTCATGGAGTGATGTCTTTTAATTAACTTTGAATTACTTTTGACGGTCACGAGTAGAATTTGAGTATGCTGTCAGTAGTAAGGCCAAGACCTTAGTTTAAACCAAAGGAACGCAATTTTGACCACTAGTAAGATTTTACTTTTTGGGGATATTGAACTGCGCTCTTAAACAGAATAAATAGATAAACACATTGGTAAAATATGCCAGGATTGTTACAAAGAAAAACATTGCTGAAAAACAACAATTAATTAAGGTGACAAAATCTGTGCCGGTTTTTAAGGTTTTAAGGTGCTAAATACAAAAACAATTTTTATAACAACGTAGATAAATCAATCAAGCAATCAGTTTTTTCTTCAATTCTGTCTATTTTCTCAAGTACTTTTACCTTGGAATAAATTAAGATGCAATTTTTAGTACAGTAGGTGGAAAAGATGAAATAGGTTGAAAATGTAAAGATGCTAGTCATGATAACCATAAAAAATCAGGTAGTGAATTAACAATTACAAAATTATTACGTAGCTGAAACGTAGTGAAGCGTAGTTATGCTTTTGTCGTGTTTGTCTGTCTGTCCGTCTGTCCGTCCGTCTGTCCGCGCTCTAACTTCATTATACGTCGGCCGATTCTCCTCAAATTTGGTGCACAGATTGCTTATGGCA
>JAQFYG010001646.1:0-17886 GCA_034694325.1 Entomobrya corticalis | reverse complement strand
ACTGATTATAACGGAAGTGCGCTCATTTAGTCGTAAATTTTTTCAACAGCACATTATATACTATATACTATACTGAATGATATCAGTCGTCAGTCTTTATTCAGAGGTTGCTCATTAAGAGAATTTCAAGTTAAATTATGGTATGAACGCAATAAAATATGGTATCAACCACGAGTAATATATTGATATAAACTTATGAGGAGTTTATTTTATTTTTAAACATTTAATAGCATTAACATGCAATGCTACTATAAAAGTGAATGTTCAGATAGTATTTTGGTACGTACATAATTTTTCAACTACTCTATTTATGCACACTTACTTTATACTTTATACCAAGTAAAGACAAAATAAGGTAAAGTTTTTGACGTGTTTTGCATGTTCCTCTAATCTTTTGAGTTGCAGTAGAAAGCTTATTAAAAATTTATAAGGTTCTTATATTAACCTGGCTCCTACTACAAAAGCGCTTATTATTCAGCGCACAAACATATTCGTGCAATCTACAATCTTCATCCCAGTCGTTCTTCCGCTCACACAAAAAAAGAATTCATATTTTGAAACATCCCAGTCATTTACCAGTTTATCTGTGAGCTTTTTTGTAAAATAAATGCAGGTAGAGAGGCTATAAAGCAATAAAGTGCATTATAATGATCTCAAAGTTTTTCATATCATGTACATACAAAGTAAATACATAAAATATGGAGAACTTATTATTGGTAGCAACGTCTCAAGTCTCAACTCTAACCACCGTTTTCATCTTTCAGGTCATGTAGCTGCTCCTCCTACTTATTATCCTTTTTCCTACTCTTGCTACAGCGGCGATGTGGATTACTTTGTACCCAAAAAAGGGAAATATGTACAACATAAGCATAATAATGTAGTATAAAATAAAACACACGGGTTCGGTTTCACTTTCTTTCTATAACTTGTTCGTCGGCTACAAACTGGGAAAAGTTTTCCCATTGAATTATATCTAGTTGTGAGACTAAAGTGGAAAAAGTTAAAGTTGTGAGGAGTGACGAGTTTATATTCGTATATGAAGTATTTTACCAGTTGTTATAAATATATAATATACTTTGGTAAGAATGAACTACACAAATTGTATGAAAAGAACTGGTTGGTTTCTTTTTAAAGAAAAAAGATCAGAAAAAGTACGGTCTTTTCCTTCTGTCTGTTTTCCAATTTTAAGGAGACTTTTCTTTCTCGGCGGCAGTTCATATATAGTTGTTATGTGATATCAGATATGATGAGACGAGAAGAATCGTGTAGCAAACTATGTTATTATTGAAGTTTTTTAACCACAGTATCGTTTCTTCAAAATGATAATGCTGATGATCATAATAATCATATTCATAATGTTATGATTTGCGTTATCATGTACCATCATCTTTACTGATGACAAGCGCTAGAGACGGTTTAAATTGATGGTGATAATAGCAAGTGAATGATAAAGTTGATACTTATTCATAAATAGTTTATACTTTTGTACTCTGCTTGGTACTCTCAAGAAAATGTTTATGATGATGATGAGTCATTAAAAACTTATTTGTAGTTTTATAGCAAATGTGTGCCGTGAAAAGATGATGATGTTGACATGCAAGAAAGTTAGTTATACATACATAGGTATACGCATGTTTGCAATATGAACATTTTATATTTAATCAAGAATACATTGTTGGTTCTGGTTTTCAGATTCTCTTTTCAACATCAGAGCTTGGAAAAGGAATAGCGATCCAAACAATGGGGCATTATGGCGAACCGTCTGAAAAATGAGATGATTGATGGATAAACCAAGTTAACCAATAACATCTACTGCAATCGAAAGCGAGAAGGATGAACTGGTCATTTGCTAATGGGTTTTGAGAAAATATCGTATGCTTGCACAAAGGGCTTCCAATAATTTAAAAAAAAATATACGTACAGAGGAACACCAATTTGCTGGATATAAAGCCACGGGCCATGTAAAAGGGAATGGGCATTATGATGACAGAGGAATAGTAAAATAATAATGTTTTGGAGAAGATTCTTCTGTGATACGGCAAAGAAATCAGAGATTTGATGCGATGCAAAGCGGTAAGTGGAATGTTTTACAACTTAAATATGCAATTAGATGAATTTGAAAGAAAAATGCAACAGTAATTAATTTTTGAATTTCATTTTAATAACTATCGGCTAAATGTAAAGAGTTTCGTACAAGAAAGAAACATTGTAAAATTTCAAAAAAAAACAGAAAAAACGAAGAAAAGCATTGTATATGCTGTGATGTTTTTGTGTGTAAGGACGCGATCTGGTCATTTCCATAAAACAGGGTCGGAGGTAAAATAGTTAAAGCTATTTAACCGTAGTAATATCCATAGGATGGAACTCCGTATCCGTAGTAGTATTGTGGGTTTGCCTCTGGAGCAGCGGCAGGGTTTGGAAGGGCACGTGGGATTGGAGATGGCCCAGCAACAGCAACGGCAACAACCATTGCGACAAGGAGGAGGACAGCGAACTAAAAGAGATTGAAAAGGAAATTATGAAAACATATTTATTATTTTATGCCTTACAACTGGTTTTTTCTTAAAAATTACCAAAAATAAAATAAAGTTTATTTGTTTAGGAAACTTACCAACTTAGACATGTTGAATTGAGGTTTTTGATGTGGAAATCCACAAAAGATTTGTGTAAGAGTTAGTTTGGTTGTGTTGAGCTTTGAAAGCGATTTGAATCTGATGCTGAGTCCAGTGCCGGCTCGACCTATTTATACAAAACTTGTGCCGGAATAACTTTAACTTTTGTTTGAGGTTCTGGAAAGTTACATTTCGTTTAAGAAAAGCCTACTACAGCTCTATAGTTAAAACCATATATCTTCTCATTCCTTTCATCCTTCTTTTACTCCAACTCAATTTACTTGAAAACAATTGTACTCTATTGTTCATCCATCCTTTTTCTCAAACAAATAGACCAAATTAAATCGTGATGATGAAAGAGGCAATCAAAGCGGATGGAAAAGTGGAAACAATAAAAATACAAGTTCATTACATACTTATTTACGAATACGTCGTACCTACAAAAGTATATGAACTCATATAGGATGCTTATTATTGTGCAACAAATAAAACTAAACTCAATTTTTTGCATCCGTGTGTGTACCTACAAAGTGTTAAATGAAAACGTTGCCTGACCGGCGATAAAAATTGACGCAAAGGCACGCCTACCACTACTCAACCAGTAAACCATGTTTTATGCATCATATTTCATCTCATTTTATTACCGATTTCTTGAAAGTCGCATCCACGAAAAAAGAAGATAGTACCTAAAAAGAATGGTCGAGAAGATCAGCAGATCAAATTAGGCTATTTTAGCAGACTCACTGACAACTAATTTTCTAAATCATTCAATACGTGAGCAACCTTGAGATTTTTTACTTATTGGACATCTCGTCGCAAACCATATCGCGTGTGCCTACTGCAGACGTCTTGACTCCTCCGTTGAGAATCTATACCTACTTATATGGCATAATAATATGCAGTTTTTGTACTCTGTTTTGAGTTGATAGTGACATTCACTCCAACAACAAAACCTATTGAAGAAGCGTTCAAGCAACAAAAAAACTTTTATTGCGATTGTTTCGTGGTACTACAAAAAGTCATCTTGTCTTGACTTTTGTTGAATGCGGTCATTATTTCTTGGCTACTGTGACGTGAAGTGGTGGTCGTGTGTGTTGGGTATAAAGCTATTGCAAAGGTAAGGATAGAGACGATAGAGTGGAGTATGAGTGCACGGTGTTATCAGCACATTGTAGGATTTTCATGTGAAAAGTTTTAAGAAAAGGTGCAATGTAGTTTGGTGCATACTATAAGAAATAAAACAATGTTTTTGCAGCTGGATAAAATTATTCTCAGTTTTCCAGAACAATAACATAAAACTTTTTAACTCTTCTTTTCATTCTTTTATCTCATGAAAATAAAAATGAGCAAAAAATTAAATGACATATTTTGATTTACCCAAGTCCGGCACAAAAAACCAGTTTTTTCTTGTATTTTATTTATAGAATCATCGCATAATCGAGCTAGAAAAATCTAATCAAAATCTATAGAATATTGACCACCTTTCCAGTTCATCTCATTTTTATAATACTGGTGTACCTAATTGTAATCTATAGAGCAACAAAAAATCACTCCAGTTTTATTGTCTGAGCTATATTTTAAAACCATGAAACTATAAATAAATCTCCTATTTCCAGAAAGTGTAGAAAACGCCTCAAAGTAAATATGGAGGTGGAGCAGCAATATGAGACATGGATTTATGCAAATACTTTGAATAAAAAATTATAATAGAATGATAGCGATAACTTTTGTGCAATACATGCTTATAGAATCTTATTTTACCATCATTCTACTTGAGTTGGCAATTCCGGTCAAAGTTTACTATAAATAGGGAGTCTCCCTCATGAACTCCTCATCAGTTTGAAATCGTCCTCAAAGTTCAATACTTCAAACCACTCTTTACAAACTCCTTGTGGATTTCCACATCAATAACCAAACCAAAATGTCTAAGTTGGTAAGTTTTCCCCTCAAAATGGTAGTAGTATTCCCCTGAAATCACATTTATAATGGCTTCAGGAAGCATTTTCAGAAAAGTTTCCTCAATTCCTCGTAACAAAATCCATTTCATTTTCAACATTCTACCAGAGATGATATTATTATTATTATTATTATATATCCTTGTGTGCACACGCAGTTTGCTGTCCTCCTCCTTGTCGCAATGGTTGTTGCCGTTGCAGTCGCAGGACCATCTCCAGTTGCCCAGCCACGTGCTCTTCCAATCGCTGCTCCAGCCGCTAACCCACAATATTACTACAGCGGATATGGTGGATACTATGGTGGATACCTTTACGGTTAAAAAAGTTTTTTCCACCCCAGGATAATTTTATAACATAACAACCGACTTGATTGGATTTCTTTTGGCAAATGCCACTACTGGACTGAACTTTTCCGGAATCATTCCTTATTTTTTTCATTTTAAAAACTTGTTTTTCCTTTTTTCTGTTGTAAGTTTCCGTGTAGCTGTAATAATACCATCTTCATAATGAGTTTATTATGATTAAATCAGCAAAACCATCCAAATGCTTCCCTTAAATGAGTTGCTTCACATTCTCTGTTGGCATTCATTACATCCATGTCTACATTTACCTAATCTTGGGATCATCCAATTACATTAATTTCAAACATTATTATATTGTATTTCATAACAAAATACACATCTATATTAAGATTTAAACTTTTCATATTTCAAATGAAGAGATTTAAACAACAAAGTACTCACATCTTTGTTTAACTTATAAATCTAGTAAGTCTACACATTACAAGATTCAAACTAAACAAGGGAATTGTTGGCCTGTTCACCTCTGCATTCTTATTTCATTTTTTGTTTATTCAATTATAAAGGATGTGAGAAAACAAAATACTAAAATGAACAGAATATATAGCAATTTCTCAACTCGCTTCTAAATATGTACTTTAGTACTTTTCCGAATCACTTTTTATTCCTCCGTCTGCCGACCATGCAACATGCAATTCAATCCTCCAAGATATTCTTCCATACTTTTGCACTTATAATCTGTCCTCCTTCCTTCGCACCCGACCCATTACAATTTATAGCAGAAAATGGAAACTTTTTTCCCAGGCCAAAAATTTATATGCATAAATACTGCCTGCTGCACTCTTCTTCCTCTCTCGCTATTTTCCTTATATATATTTTTTTTCTACCAGCACATCTTCATTCACAACACCAAACCAAATAGAACCACACACACCATCGCCATCACAGGCTATAACTCTTTCCCACTTTCTCATCCTCACACCAAACACTTTTACTTACTTTTTCCCTTCCGTATGTGCCCATTATAGTAACCTCCTACACACAACATGCATCAATGTAAAAATGGAATATTGAAAATGTTGTTGTACTCGGAAGAAAAGTCTTTCTGTGTGCTGTGTGCAGAACAGAGAATACAGACTAAAAGAAAATGCACATTCTCAAAAATACATTTTACTTTTTACTACAAGCAGCAGTCAGAGAGTATTTTGTTGAATAGATCCCCATATCGTTTTAATACCAGTAATGAGTCATAAATCATTCCGTTACTAGCAAGGCAACCGCCACCAACCAAACTCTTCATTATTGTTATATAGTCATCCACCACTGGAAAAAGGCCCTCTGTTTAATAAGAAATGGCAACACCAAACCATTTTCACAATTTTACTTGGTGATATACTGCCCCTGCTGCTGATGCTGATAATGATGACGACGCTCTCTCATGATACTCATGATGATATATACCTACTATATACAAACATTTCACTTCATTTTCTCACGGTTTTCTCACTTTATTTTCCCTAAAATAACTTTCCAATGAAGTATCTTCATTTTACTCCCTCACTCTTTTATGCGGTTCTATGAACTTGGAGACTACTTATAATAGGCACATCAGGAAAAAAATCCCCCTCCAACAAATACTTATAAACATTACCCATACATAACAACAACAGCTTGTATAATTTTCTATCATGTATGAAAAAAAAAATAGTTTCCACTATACATGTTCCTATCATCTTTTCTGTTATAAACTCCATCCTCCATTCCATTGCCACCAACGTCGTCGCCACCACCATCCTACCACAACAGTTGAACATTTTCCCTGAACACGACAAAGAACAAACTCAAACGACTAGCATATCATAGGAAAAGCTTTGGGCTCGTTTAAAAAACTTTTTTCAGTCCTCCTCCTCTTCTCTAGTAAAACCCCTTGTACTTCCTGTCTCCTTCATCTGTTGTAGTAGTTGGTGTGTGGTGGGGGTTTGTTGGAGTAGAACATCAGTATAATACAGTGTGTGAGTATGTTTAAGAGTAAGGGTAGTGGCAGGAGTACTTGTCGCCAGAGTGGCATTCGTGGAAGTATATGGGAGTCGTCGTAGCAGTGGCATGGCAGTGGAAAGCTGAGAGAGTTTTAATAGGACACTTATAAGTTGCTCATAAGATTTTCCGCCACCAGAAAACTGGAAAACGTTTTCTTCTTTTCACCAGTGCTCTATAAAGTAGAAATAATTTAGTCAGTTCACTCGCGGCGAATTAGTAAACTGTTGTCGTGAACTGAGCTGAGCTCAAGTGAAATGAAGTTCAGACAGAGAAGAAGCAACATAACACAACACATGGCTGACTCATAAATATTCTATTATAGTAAGGAGCAGCTCATGGAGAAATAATGAAATAAAATAAAATGATGATGATGATGATGATGACGACGACGACGATGAGGGTGATGAGGAGGATGATAATAGTGAGGTGCCTGCGTTTTGTATTGTTGGTTGAAATTATTTTATTGTCTATGTAGCATAAATTGTCTGAATTTATCTGTGAAATGGCTGTGTTTTTGCATTGTAATCTGGAGAATGGGAAACCAGAAATGACGACGACCCCCTCATTATCATAAATGCATAAATAAAATTTTCAAATCCAAGTTTTCCATATCTAAATGGAAGTTTGGATGGAGGATGGGAACAGAAAGAATGAAGAGAAAATTGAATTGTTAAAGACAAAATTTGAAATATTTAGGCGTAAATTATGTAATAATAATATATTAAAAATGTTATGCAATCATTAAGCAGATTCTACTAAAGAATGCATTAGCGCAGAGTTGTCTTATTGTCAAAAAGTTTGCTGTTCATTTGACACAATTTAATTTAGGATTAGAGGATAGAATGGTTTTGTAACAGCTGCAATGCAATGAATGACAAAAAAGTGAAATGTAGGGCTAGGGATGATGATGGAAAGACAGTGAAAAGCACAATTTGTTGCTAAAAGCTCTTTAGTCATAATGATAATAATGGAAAATGATGCTAATGGCACTAATGTATTTGCTAATGTGAAATGAGTGAGTGTTTTTAATAAACACTTTTTCATCATTTTTTTCAGGTCATGGGAAAATGGATGACAGAGGAAATAAGTTCATCGACTCTGCTTTCACCGACAGCACCATTACTACCACCTGTAAAAATCCTTCCTATTTCTACCACCCAACCCCAAAATCGACAACGTCATCATCGTCAGATAACATCAAGTTTGTATCAAGACAAGTATCATTCACATCCTCATTATTATACGGCGTTACGATGTCAGAAGCATCATCATCGGTCCAATGTAATCACGATGAAAAGAAAAGTAAGGGGAATACTAGTACCACCGTCTTCTCAATTTATGACGATGAGGATGACAACCAGCACACCTCTTTCTCCTCCAACATTAACAACAACAATTTCTTTTCGCCCATTACCACCACCTCCACCTCCAAGAGTTCTTCCATCACTACCGACACCAACCCCTCCACTAGTAATCCCATTATTACCGACAACGTCGATGGAATTAATCTCGGGGAAGGCACGGAGAATAATGGAATGGAAGCAGGGCTCCTCCACCACCACCGCTCCCGGATTAAGGAATCTTACCTCAGTAGAAGCAGCAGCAGCAGTAGCAATGAAGAGGAGTCCCCCTTGGCGAAGCAGATTAAACGCGGAGGGACGGTGGAAAGTTGTAGAAAAAGTAGGAGGCGAGGGAGGAGGAGAAGAAGCAGCTCAACTAATTCTTCTTCCTTTGCATCCACAAAGACTTCCGCCTCCTCTTCAATCACCACCACAAACAGCACCACATCCACCTCCACTTCATCCCCATCCAGATTTTTGCTCACTTTCTTATCATCATGTCACCTGGTTCAAGTCACTTCCCGGCTTGTCGTAGCCCTTGCCATGACTTCACTCTTCCTTATACTCGTGCACGTCATGCCAGGAGCTTACTGTTCCAGTTCAACTTCAGTCTACTCACAAGCCGCCGCAGCAGCAGCGGCCTCGTCGACCACGTCGATAACCACTGGAGCTCAGCATCATCACGCCACAAAAAGGGCTTATTTTAATCAGAGTGTTCTAACACAACTGAAAATTTATAAAACGTTTCAACCGCTGTCTTCATCCTCTTCCTCTTTTGTAGCGAGAGGAAACTCCGAATTGAATGGTGGTGGTAGTGGTGACGGGAACGTGGGGGTAAGGGGAGGTCACCAACGAACTTGGCTCAAAACCAGATGGCCATTAACTGTCAAGTCTTCAGCATCGACGGTCGATGACGATGATGCGAACAACATTAGCGCCAACAATGCTGATGACTTCCAGATGGCAAATGTAGTTGTAGGTGGCGGTGATGTTGTTGTTAACGTTAACAATAAACCATACTCAAATCAATTAGCTGTTAATAATCTTATTAATAATAACAATGACTATGTTGATAATCAACAGCAACAAAACAATATTGTCGTGTTACGTAATAATAATGATAACAATAAGAATTACAACCTCGATAATGGTGGCAACATAAGTGCTAAAAACAATTTAAATACTAATAACAAATCTCCACTAAAGTTAGACAAATCAACGCTAGAAAGTATGAACATTAATAATAATTACGACTACTACAACAATGGAAACAATAATAATAACCGCTCGAATTACAATTATTACGACACTTCTTTTGTTAACGTTGAAAGCACTAGCAGCAGCAAAAGCCAATCTACTTCCTCTTTGTTACTACAAAATAAGTCTAACGATAACAATAGAAATTATAACGATAATAGTGAGAAAACAGTTGACAACAATACTCAGCAGCAGCAGCAACAATCACAGCCAATGAACCGTGGTAGTAACTCAATAATGTACGACAACAATGATGAAGAAATAATTAACAGACAACAGCAGCGTCTACATCAATCTTCTGACGATTTTACCGAAATAAACGACAATGAGCAGCGTGGGCGGGCTTCAACTGCCAACGTTGACCGGAACCATAATTCAGGAAATAACAATGGCACAACCAAGGCCGAAAGAGACAACATTGTTAATGTGTCCAGCACCGGTGTTAGGCCGACCATGGCGTTTACCAACAGCTACTTTGGTCGAGCTGCACAACAATCATTCGGCGAAGATAGAAACAAAGATGATGCAGGTCAAAACTCTGATTTTGGCGGTGAGGAGGTCGAATTGTATGGTCATAAATACACAGATATGATGCAATCAGGTAAGAACGATAAACCGTTTTAACTTTGAATCTGTTTAGTATGTATGTGGTTTGCTAGTACAGCACACAGCACAAGGATCGTTTTGGAATTCTGCCAAGAGAAACCATTAGAAAATGTAGAAACTGCAAAAACTTAGCACCTAGTGAGCTCCCTGTCGGCAAAACAGCGGATCAGCTTTCTCTTCTCGCAAGGTCGTCGTAGACAGGAGAAAGTCTGATCTAGAGCTTTCTCCAGCACACAATTGGTGGCGTGGTGAGCGACTTGGTTCGTCAGAGCGGAACGGTTTACATTGGGGAAATCCGAGACGTCGACATGCTATCTGTTCCATTGAGTGATATGTTTATTTATGCATTTAGTACCAATGACAAGATTAATTATCAGAAAAAGACTTTGAAGAAAAATAAGTAAATTTAATTTTGAAAAAAATATAATAATCTCGACATGCCTAATTGTCCTATTTCGCCTTTAAATACTGAATTACATTACACTCATGTGTACTGAATAAACAGATAAGCATAATAATAAGCTTGAATGTGTGTAAAAAGGACGAAAAACTTATTGTATCTCTCCATCCTCCTCATTTTCTTTTCCTTTTCACTTACATCATCCGGCGGAAGTGAAGAGGAACATGTTCTCTTATTGTGAAACGTCGTTTTTATTATATGCGTTTTTGCGGTTGGTGGGAGTTGATAGACGGATCGATGAAGAAAAGGTCGATTGGACATGTCATATGAAATAATATGAAATCCGTCGTGGAATAAAATACTTTTATTTTATGTATATTTATGCAATATTCAAAGCGAAGTAAATACGGAATATGGACGGATAAATAAATATGAATATCAAGCAGTGGTATAAAATGATAAAATAAAGCAGGTTGACAGTAGTAAAACATCTTTGTGAATGTTATGTTGATTTTTTTCCTGAGAACTATCAAATATTTCATTAAAACGGTGCTTTAAAAATACTGAAAAAGAAAAGGAGAAAAGCCCCTAAATCTTGAGTTGCCCCAACTTATTGTGCAACTGACAAATTTTATTGACTTTTGTACTTTTCAAAAGTATGCGTTAGAAACTAAAAAATGGCTTTCAGAATACTCTTGAACGTTGAATATTAGCTAGGAATTCAATATTACCAATGATTCCCGTCGGTTTTCATAAATCACTTATTTCTCTGAAAAATCAAATGATTTCCCTTTGTAAACATAAAATGAATTTCCAGGTCAAAGTTGCTTGTATGCCTTTCATATTTTGAAGTAGAAAGGGAAAAAATTATAGGTATATTTTTTTACTTGGAAGAAAGGAAGATGCCAAGCCACATGGAAAGAATTGGATGTTGAATGAGCCAAACCAGGATCTGAACTATGTAGAAAAGAGCAAAAAAGAGGCTTTTGTGTTGTCGCTTTCTGCTCCTTTGCTTTCATCATTATTATATTTTTATATACAAAATATATATAAAAATCCACACAAAAAACTATATCTTTCGAACAGAATTGTAAATAGCATAGATACATACTTACCTGTAAAGACTATCTGTATATGTTTAAAAATTGCACTGACATGGAGAAAAAAGAAATTGAAATGTGCAGGTTAGATATTATATTTACTCAAATATTAGGAGTGATGCCTGGAAAGGAGAGAAAAAATGGAATTTGATTGAGAGAGTGTGATGTATTGTGTGTGATCTGATGATGCGGATCAAACGACGAGATGATGAGTTTACTTCAGTCTCAACAGACTTTGCTTTTCATCACTATCTGCTCGTCAAGCCAGAAGTAAAACTTTTTAAAAATCTACCTACCCATGTATAAAACCTGGAAAAGGCTATCGATAGAATGGTGATGAATAGGTAGAAGAGGGAAAGAGTCTGATATTGACTTTTAAACTGAATGAAAAAATGAGAATTTCTGTAGAGTGGATTTTCCGCTAAAGATTGAATATACGTATAATATGTATGCTGTGAATTTACAGAACTCGCCAGCACTATCAAGTTTGTCAAAAAAGGAAAGTGAAATGCTTCGCTGACTCCTTTCTCTTGCTACATTGCTTTTTGACTTGGGTAGTTGGCTATCGTTTTGCTTTGGGTTGGAACTAAGCCCTTTCTCCATCGGCAGAGTGGTAGCAAGCAGTAAGTCAATTCCACTGAAACTATAGAGGTACGGCATTAAAGGCCCGATTGCGGCGGTACAGTATGGAATATGAATCCAAGTTAAATTTCTGCTGATCTGACTATCTGACCCTAACAAGCAATTTAGATTAGCTGTACAATTCAATTTCCCCTTTTTGCGCTTCCAATTTCCACTCAATCTAACTGGATGACTGGATGTGGTGTCTGTTGTAACGTGCCAATGCTCCATGAAGATGCTCAGGAATAGGTGTTTATGTTTAGAGCGGGGAAGTAAATTATTATTATGAAAATGTGTAGGTCATGGTCATACGAGTAGAAAATTTACTCGCAGATAAAAAGCAGTAGTACTCACATTTCAAAGAATTGAGAATTTACTTGGAAGTAAATATTTTTGATTGTCTTTAAATGCCGATTTACACTAAAAATTTTATGATAGTTTTTAAAAAGGACGAATATAATGTACTAAAATGGTAAATTTGAATTTGATAAAAATACCTTGGTTTATGGATTTTATATGAAGTTGAATCAAAAATAAAATTATATCTGAAGAATTATTTTCAGGTTTATTTATTTTTTGACTTTCAACAAAATTGTGGAATGCACAAATAATAAAAACACGTTGATGTTTGGATTACGATTTACTTTTATGAATGTACTTGATTTTCTTCGGAAGTAAAAGTCATGAAATAAACTTCATTCTTTTGTTGAATATATATACATATTAAGTTCGAATACACGTATGATGTATAATATATGTACTTACGATTAGATGTACTCTTTTGTCCAATCGTAACATAATATGCTCTTATTCCTTGTAAATATACACTGTCAACTATACGTTCAGCCGGGATAGGGGTAACCAAACTAAAAATCCCATCAGATAGAGTGCCTGTTCCAAGAAGCATTTGCTTAGAGTAATTACAGAAAATGAAAATGTCAAACGGCACATTTTGTTGCGTAAACCAAATTTTTAATGGAAATCATTCAAGGGAGAATCAATAATACTTATATGTAGTTGATTTTGTTAAGTAAATTAATTTCTTTTATCAAGTAGTATAAAAGGTCAGGCAAAAAAGCAAACACTGAGATTGCCAACCTTGGTGCTTATCTCTTCGATGAAAATGTATTAAGAACCGAGAAAACGGAAATTATACAGGATTCTAGAACTCAAAAATTTATATGATTGGGTGTCACAACGCGACCAAGGCATAAGAAGACCAAAGGTTCTCGCCAGTGCATTATCCGACCCCGACCTTTTTAGTTTCATTGGCCGACCCCAGCACTAAGCCGTTGCACAGTCCGACCCCAAAGGATAAAGTACCCAAAATATTTCAATCGCTTTTATAAACAAACACTGTGTACCTGTGTATGCCTAAATATTTCATGTTAACAACATAAAATGCTTGTAAAATATAATATTTAAGAAATGCTTCATTTTTTCATCATTGTAAAGGTAAAAAAATTTAAAATTACATATTTGACTGGTTACTTATTACAAACAGAATGTTTTATAGACATGCTTCTTGAATGCACTGCCCATGCACTTTGTTACTTGCGTGTAAGTTTGATATAAATAGCTGTATTTTATTATTGAACATACTATATTGTAACAGTATAATAATATGTTTTTAGTTTCTAACAAATAGAGATATTTAAAGTGAAGGTACACTAGAATAGACAATCTAAACTGAACAAGCATATTCCTTGATAATGGTAATTTTACAATTAAAGTAATCCTTTCAAAAAACATTACATAATTTAATATGAAAATTTATTAAAAGCAATTAATGCCACTGTAAATTATACGGGAACAGAAAATAATAATAGTTAATTTTTTTATGCAACTTCTATTATATTTTATGAGCATTTGATCATATACATGAAACATTTAGACATACACAGGTACACAGACTTTGTTTATAAAAGCGATTAAAATATTTTGGGTACTTTATCCTTTGGGGTCGGACTGTGCAACGGCTTAGTGCTGGGGTCGGCCAATGAAACTAAAATGGTCGGGGTCGGATAATGCACTGGCGAGAACCTTTGGTCTTCTTATGCCTCGGTCGATTAATGGGAAATGACCATTTATATGTCACAGCTACAACAGACATCTTGTCTCCTATTGAAAATGAACAACTTAAAATTGTCAGCACTAAAACCTGCGATAACTTGAGAGTGACCATGTAAATCACAGAAGAATCTTCTCAGTTGCTTCATCTATGATGTAAATGGTTAAAGTCAACTCATTCTGATCAACAGTAAAACATGTGTAATTGGTTGATCATCAACCGTTGACGTTAGTGAATAAATCACATCGCTTTTTCAGGTATCAAATCTCGGTCAAAAAGAAAAACTTGCAGTGAAAGATAACTAAATGTTAGTTGGATCTTTGACACGATATCTCAATCTAATTTTATTTCTGCTTCTATTTTATGACACTTCATTTGAATCGTAAACGTTGATTTACACCACACATTTATTTACCAAATTTACCATCACATCTAGCAAAGATCTGTGGCCTACTGATCGAGATGTTGCGTGTTCTTCATACTGCCACATCTCTGTGGGAAAGTCTTAAAAATAAAAACTGAATAGGGAATAGGAAACGTATATGTATGAGACGATAAGTTGCAAAGTGCAAAAGTTTGGCAGTAACTCTTCTAGTAAATGAACCAATGGATGTCATGAAAATCGTGTGAAGATTATCCTATTCAAAATCGATTTCACACTAGGTAGTTTCCTTTTAGGTGCCTGCATTTTCACAACATGCACTCGATCAGCCCCAGAGAAAAGAAAGTTGTTCTACTCATAAAGACTATAAGAGTTTGCCTGGTGTACTTGTCATTTTTAAATACGATTTTTAAACCGAATATATGACATCCCGATTTAGTTGAGTATGTAAACTCTGTTTTCTACTTTTGGAATTGTTGAGA
Organism: Entomobrya corticalis; assembly: GCA_034694325.1. Taxonomy (NCBI): domain Eukaryota; kingdom Metazoa; phylum Arthropoda; class Collembola; order Entomobryomorpha; family Entomobryidae; genus Entomobrya; species Entomobrya corticalis. Next base: position 2,724 of record JAQFYG010001646.1, on the reverse strand, counting down.
TTGTCTTGTTTCTTTGAAAAAATGGCTATGTATTTCTTCACAATACTTAATAAAAGTGCTACATTTAATTTTATTTACCGAATATTCATTATTACTTCCTGATTACTTCATGTTTAATGGCAAAATCAAATAGGCTATTTGTTTGTCTATTTCGAATATTCAATTCTCGCCAACAAATATCGCAATATGAAATATAATTTACATATTGAACATTCCTTATTCGTAAAACTAAATATCTGACTAGATTGGACTAGATACATAACTTCGAGCGAGATACTATGTAAACTAAACTAAACTTTTTACCTTGTATGTTATGCTGTACCTACCTTGTCAAAGTTGTCAGTTGCATATATGTTTCTGACATTCCACACATTACATTTTCTTGATAGACAAGCTTCATTTCTATAGATTTTTCTGACAATTGGTTTTTTCACATCCGAAAGTCGACCATTCCACCACTGTTTGACTTTTTCAATGATTGCTCTTGTCATTACGCTTGTAAAATTTAATGCCCTTTTTGTGTTTGCCCATTGTTGTAATACTACATTGGAGTGTGAGCTGAGTCCCCTTAGATAAACAAAACTTCATATTGTGGCGGACTAACGACTAACCCTTAAGGCGAAGGCCCTGATAATATTGAACTATTCTATATTTGTTCGGTACTTTTGAACCAGTATGACAAAGTATTGGTAAACAGCATATAGCCTGCTTGAAACTATCGACTTGAAAAGTGACATGACTAGTGACTATGATTCATCTCTCATGAAAATTGTACTTGATCAACATGACTTTCAAGGTTGCCGACGTGTGGTCGGAACTTTAATGTGTTTTCCAGCCCTCGTGTAACATACCGATTATACCTCATTAACCTCAACTTTCCATTTGAGGAAATAGAGAGAGTGCTGTCGTATATTTGTTTTGAATTCAGTCAACTCAACATCAAGTCACAGTTTTCGTTTGCCTTTATTTGATTCATAGGCTATATTTATATTCATCCGTTTCTCTTATTATGACAGATATACATACACTTACACAATAAACAGGTAGTTATTTTATACAAAACATAGCAAGTTGAAACTTGGCTTTATTATACCTTCAGGAGTGATTGTGATGATGATGATGAAGAACGGAAAAAGAGAAGCAACCCTCCTTCAGGTATTTCATCAAGATGGGAGTACAAACTCTAAAAATATATTTTATACTGGTATAATGGTATATAGCACAAGAGATTATATACTCTCTTCATTTTCTTCTCTTAACTTTTTGTCCGCTCTCTTCTCTTATTTTCCTCCCTCTAGAGCTATTGCTTCAGGACAAGTAGTAGTAGAGAGAAAGCTAACACATAAGAAAAGAGAAAATAAAGACAATGGGCCTTTCTCTAGATGAAAGTCTCTCCTGTTAGCCCTCTCAGCAGAAGCACGAAAGTACAATGTTGAATGATTTTACCATATATTTTTCTTTTCCTGTACATTTGGATTTCGTTTTTTATATCTTTTTTTCTACCCAATAATATATTTTATAAATGCACATCCAGTGAAAATACAGACGTTGGAAAGTGAATGAGTGCAGAGAGGAGAAGAGAATAGGATAAAAATTGAAGTTGTCTTCTCCTTGATGTTGATGATGATTGTGAGGCACAAGGCAGCAGCCTACCTGACAAGGAATCTGGGAAACGCGGGGAAAAAAAGACAAGAAATAAAAACCAGGTAGCTTTTTTCTTTCTTTTCAGGAGGACATGGACAGGTCGGTTAAGCAGGTAGGCAAGCATGCACGTAAAGATAGATTGGACCTGGCACATACACACAAGTAGATTTAACGCTGCTTATGTAGACATTATAAAGTTGATAGAATGTCCTTGTGTGTTGGTGTTCTATGAACGTGTTCTTTACATTTTGGAAACGTGTGCCTTCATGTAACCCTCACAGGGAAAAATACTTAACAGTATCTCTCCATCTTTCTCGCTCCGTCTTCGTCTTTTTCGTATCTATCCATTCTCGACTTTGACTTACCTAGTTTCTTTGTAATAGCAACCGAGCTTGACATAAGATGAGAAAGGCGGATAAGGAAAAAAGGAGGTTGGAAAAGAAGATCTGAAGAAAATCTGTGAAAATAAAAACAATTTTGCTCATGTGTTTACCAAGTAGCAGTAGTAGTATATAGTCTTATGGTTCTTATATAATTTTAGATTTCTCCCTTCAGGTAAAATCCATGTAATATGTAAAGTCCATGGTTTATTTGTATAGTATTATGTTCTGTATCAGGTACAAAAAATGTAAATATATACACCACTTAAAATGCTAAAAGACACGAAAAAAGGAGAGAAAACTTTAATGCTTAAAATTGTGGAAAAAGCAATAAAATTTTCATACTCTTGATGGAATGTTCTGCTGGTTCTTTGGAAAAGAGCAAAATCTTTATATTTTTATAGTTTGCCACTTTATACTGTTCTGACAGAATTTATCATATCTAGGTGGAGGTATGTATATGTATTCATCGTTCCATTAATCGATCACCACATTTTTGTTAGACATGGCCATCATAATCATAAAGATATTATGACTTCTGTCATCTACGATTAGCCAGATAAATAAGAACCTGACAGTAAATATCATAGAGAGAATTCGAGAGTTTCCATTCTCGTACCACATAAGGCGAAAATACTTGAAAATGGAGACTAAACTCATTTAATATATAATTTGCTTCCGTTGGTGTATGTTTCCCTCT
>JAQFYG010001645.1:0-17891 GCA_034694325.1 Entomobrya corticalis | reverse complement strand
AGTCAGCCACTCTTGGAACCTTTCTTGGAAGTCTTCAGCTCGGAGTCTCGTTACTCTGCTGATTCTTCTACTGAAAGTGTTCCCATCCTTTTAATTATCAAAACCTAAATACTTTTGTTCAGTGTGTCTCATTATTCCCCATATCCAATCTCTGCTCTACCATCACATCATATTCCCCAAATAACCACGCTACACCCTCAACACGTTACAGCATAATAATAATTATGCTATTTCAAACGTGACAGAATAGGAAAAGGCTGCATGCGGACTGCGCTTATAAAAGTTACATATTTTACACATACAATTTAATCCCATGGAAAACATTATTTTTAAGAATAATCTCATAAAAATATGGTTAGTAGATTTCATTTTATTCAAAAATAGTTCTTGTGAATATTGACCTTTGCTGGACAAGCACTTGCTCTTGCTCTTTTCTAAAGCGACAAAAATAGGACGATCTGGATTTATAAGTCAAGCTTATTAATGAAAGATTTGAGAAGTAGCATCTTCTTTTACAGGTAAACTTTACGTGAACTGATTATGTCAACATAAATATATGACGTATCCAGAAAAATACTAAATGAAGGGAAGATCTGTAAACCTGCCAAAAATATTTAAAAGCTTTATATTATGAAGTGCGTTGAGTGTTACATTGGACACAGGTCACCAAGAAAATAGCAGGTAATGAAGTCATCAAGATTATCATGACTAATGACAAGATAGTTTGCTGTTGATGTACACATCACAACATTTGGCGTGACTTTCAATGCCAGACTTTCCAATTCGTATCAGCGCAGATAAGTAATTTTTTCAAGTAAGCTGTAAGAAGTTATATACTTTTTAATTACTGATTTCGAAAAAATGTGTTAATTAACTGCAAAATTAGAACTGGGATTTAGAACTTTTAGAAAACGAGAATACGAGGCTTAAAACAATTTTGTTTTTGTGTTGTAAGTGCTTTTTATTAATTGTCATGATGAACTTTATTAACTTTATTGTGTTTTATTTAAGATGTATCAAGGTTTGGTGCTTTAAATATGTCGAATTAATCTAAGTAACAAGCTCGTTGTTTCAATGTTTCAGAGATGAATGAATTGCACTTATCTTGCTAAAAGTCTCAATGTAGATTGCTTTTATTATAGTACGCTATATCCACTTCATCAACTGAAGGTGAGAAGGATTGGTTTCATTTATGTAATGAATTATCTGTTCTTTGAGTATTTTAAAATAAAAATTACTAATTTTGTAATTACGTATTGTATTCTGCTTTATGATGTCTAGAGCGGTCAATCCAGAGTAAACTATCTTAAATTTTATCTGTGCCCTGACTATTCTGAATAAAACCAGTCGGTTGAGGAAGCTATCGCCGGTGCTCAGTGATGGAATAAGACGAACTGACAAGGCAAATGTTCCAGATGAAATGAGGACGCCCGTTATTTTACCGGCAAAGCACGGCATTTGTAAATATATTTGCTTTAATATTGCAAAATAACATTTTTGACATTCAATAACGTCCATTTAAGTTACTATATTTCTTGTACTTGGTCGTATTTTATTGGGTTTTACGGTTTGTACGAGGGAATAAAGATAATTAAGTTGCTTAAAGGCTGCAGCACTAGACAATGAAACTATCAAATACCAAGGACCATTTCCAATAACATCCGGCACCACAACACAAAGCTTGGTTTTATGTGTCGTGGTACTTGGGGTTCTTTTTTAAATTTAAAAGAGAATGGCATTAATTGCCGTTTAAATGGCATTAAATGGCATTTGGCATCGTATTTGAGGATACATACGAAAATGTCATTAAGCATCTGCCTAATATAAAAATAAATGATCAGCCTTTAGTAGATATGAGCTTCCTAGATCCCGCTCATCCACTGTACACTATCGAAAATAAAGCAAGAGAGGGGACTTTTAAAAGTGAGACAGAAAGTCAGGAAATACTCGAATTTGCTTGAATAAAAAAGAAAACCTACTCACTTTTGCTTCATGATGATGAAAATATTCTAAAAACCTACCTAAAAAGCATATAAACCGTTTCAAATAAAGATGCCTTGTTTAAAGGTACATTGAAAAGAGTAAAAATGAAGGACATGGGTATGTTACATCAACCAATTTAAGTAATTACTACAACAAAATTAGCCTTACGCAGTTTTTCTTTTTCCCGATATTTACATCCACCGGGAGGAACTAAAACGTCGGCGTTCAGAAATGTCAATCTTTCGGAGATGGAATTTGAGAATGTCGTTGAAGAGAGTGATAAATGATTCTCATAATAATTTTAAACGGTCAGGCTGAGAAGGTTTATAAAATACCGAGCACGCGAGATCACACCTCTTATTTGCTTTTAAACTTCAGCCAAACTCAAACCAACCTAAACCAAACCAGCCTAAAATAGCTCAAATCCAAATTCAAATCAACTAAGCCGAAGCTCAAGTCCAAGCCCAACCCAAACAAAACCCGTCGCTAACAACGAAATGGCTTTTCAAGGTAAGAAAATAAAATTATAAATTTAAGAAAAGTGAAAAAGTCGAATTTAATAGAATTTTAAGAAGTTAATTAATGAAATCAAATAGTATTGAAAAGTGTAGAAAATTTTAAAAGTAAAGATAATAATAAAAAAAATTTCTTTCACCGGGAAATTTGTTCACCCCGCAACTTCTTACTGGCACCCCAAACGAGGACCAGTACCTCAAGTTTGACTTTGAGGAGGACCCGGAATACTTCAACATCGCAGAGTTTCCTGATGCTGAGATATACAAATCCGAAATCCCGAGGAAGTTTTACCTCACCTCTGAATATAAAAGAATCTACCAGGAATTGGAGAGGATGTGGCGCCAGTCAATTCAAAAACAACACCAAATTAGTAAGCCTATTTCCTGATGCTAAAAAGGCAGAAGCATTTGTCGTCTTTTTCAGGACCTATTGCCTTGTATCTGTGGATCTCGTGGATAGAGGCTATATGAGTTATACTGCTAGAGCTTTTCTTAATAGTTATGGTAAAATACGATGGTGTACGCAGAAAAACGTCGATCCTCTTGAGGTTTTTGAAAACTATCAAAGTCCAAACAATCTGAGAAAAAACAGGTAGAAGCTATAAGAGCAGTCAAAGAAACATTTAAAGAAAATTGTGAAGTTAAAATCTCTCAAAGTTAGTTGCCTCTTCTAACTCTCCAATTCCATCATCAAGTACCGATTTAACTCCAAAAAGACGCAGGTTTTTGTTTCAAGTCGTCAAAGGTACGTTTGGCTATACAGTTTTAAGAAAAAGATTGGTTTTTGTAGAGGAATATCCTCCTTTAAATACAGTTGTTAGTGAAGAAAATAACGTCGAACCAGCTAAAGGATCTTCCTCATAAGCTATTCATGCCAGCAAAATTCGTTTTACTTAGTTTGATTTTAAAATGCATAAATTAAAACCTGATAAGACGGTTTTTAAAGACGGTATAAGGATGAGTAAAGAGCAAGAATTACAACAGAGTAAATGGTCTTGGACTAGCGATCCTAATTTAAAAGTAGTGAAAACCTTTGGAGTTAGCTATGCAATTTTCGGAGATGGCTACGGCCAAGTCCATTTCGTGAAATAATCAAACACTAGAAAATCAAGGACTGATAGTTTTAGCCCCCATGAAGCTTGCTATCCCAGAATTTATCCTAGCGCTATGTAATTTACTTCATAGACTGAGAGGCGATATTGATGGAGCTAATGCTTTAGATGCCGAAGCTCAAATCAAATTCAATGAAAAGATTGCTGATATTGAGAAGCGTAAAACTGTTTTGTATGGGTTAGTTTAGCGTTGAAAATTGTAAAAAACTTGAGCAGAAAAAAAGTGAGGAAAACGTTTCATATTTTTTCAAGAAAATAAAAATTTTCTTAGAGACTAAAGGCTAACTTAATTTTTAACTTCATTTGAACATTTTTTTCAGTTTTAGCAATGCAAAAAGCTTTTATTGTTGTGTTTGTGTATAATTTGTAATTGAATACTGTTATTAAGCTTTAAGTTACTATTTTATGATCCAAGAATTGATGATTTTGTGTACTTATTTGTAGTTTGTATACCGTTACATAAATAGACATACTGGTTTATATAAGTATGTGTCAGTATCAGGATTAGAGGGGTAGAGTGTTTACTGATTAGCATAGGTAGAAACCATTTGCTTAATTATCGCTTTTTTTCTCGATGTTCTATGTAGCAGGGATAATATAATTTCTTGAGATGAACTGACGCTCATATGTTCTTGAAAGATCACGGCCATTGTAACCAGTCAAAACTGGATTTAATTATTGCCGATGCAACAAAAGTAAGGCTGTAATTTTCTGTAGGTTTTGTGTCAGGAAAATTCCGTTATTTTTTATCTCAGTTCGTAAATAGCCATATATAATGTAATTAGGAATTTTCCCTGCTATTTAAAAGCATCACTTTTGAGGAGTTTGGCGTGACCTTTTCCTCACTTTTATGTAGTGTTCAACTCATTTTTTTCATTCGTTTGCTAACTCTGAAGGAGTAATAACGTGTTCTGTTTTTGTGCAAAGTAGTATCTTGATTTTCCCCAGAGTAGTTGTACCTGGGAAGACGCTCCGTAAATTCGTTGTGAGTAAGGTGTTAATCTATAGTTAGAAAAGTTGTATCGTTTTGCTGGGAATAGGTCTACAAATATAGGAAAATCCATGAGATATTTTTGCCTTGAGTAGATAGTTTTTGAGCAAATTATTCAGTTAACTATTTTGAATTTATTTAATTCTTTAAACCTAAAACTTTGTAAAATAATGTTTATATTTGTGTGTCGCTTCGTGTGATAAATAATTGAAAATTACAAAATATATTTGGCATTTGTTTCAAGTCCGTCACACGTGAAAAATAAACTATTCTTCAAAGTCTCCGTCTCGAACAAGTGAGTGAATTTCCATAATTCCTGACCGATGCAAGTAAACTATTTTCCAGACTCCTTCATTCGTGAAAAGCAAGCTATTATCCAAACTCCCTGAGTGATGCAAGTTGGCAACTGTCCATAGTCCCTGAGGAGAGAGGCAACGCTACTGTCCAAAGTCCCTGAAGAAAGAGGCAACGCTACTTTTAAAAAGTTCCTGAAGAGGGAGGCATCAGAGTGAGAAATCAGAGGGAGGTATCGGAACTTATTAGTTGAGAAAAAAAACAAAAGTCCCTGAACTACAAATATAAAGTCCCAACATTTCATGAAATTCATTCTCAATCAGTTCCACATTGTCCTGTGATCAAACTTTTGGAATCTTCTTTTATTTTACGTTGCGTGGCATCAGAGAAACGGGAAAAGTGCATCATTTCTGGATCTGAGCCGTAACAGTATGATCCTTTCACAGCATTAGCAGTTTTGATAATAGCATGATCGTTTTGTACTTTTAGAATTTACAATTAATAATTTTGATTTGAGTTAAGTAGACATTTGTATACATTTTTATAGCAATATCTACTATTATATTGGTATGATCGTTTTAATGCACTTATATTTAGCTGTTTGTACACCTTTTGATTAGATTTATGAATAAAATTAGTTTGAAATAAATTTTATGATTTGTAAGAGAAATAAAATTGCGTTTATATAGAATTAGCCGCATTAAAATTTATTTAAATTGTTTGTTTGATATAGTGATAGGCAGTTCACAGTTTTTATTTAAAATTTTTAGAAAAATATAGTAATAAGATATAAATTAAAGTATTTGATGTAATATAAAGTGAGAAAAATCAATTTTAATGATTAATAAGCTAAATTACAAGTTAAATTGAGATGACGCGAATTGTTTTCAAACATTACCTAAATTTCTGGAACGCACAGCTATAAAAAAAGAAAGCCTCATCAAACCTGTTTATCATTTAATCACATTAATTAACAATGTATCATATTCTTTTACCTTCCATTTCCAACCGTCTGCCAACAATACAAGCAGAATAGCCAAGATTGAAAATTTCCTCTGAAAATAGCAAATTCAAACATTTCGTAAGCTTACAGTAGTTACTATTATGTTTAGTATACAAACGTATATTATGTAAAACGACTTACCCATATTATGGCTGGTGTACAATTGATGCTTTATTGCTTCATCTGAATGGCAGAAAAAATTGCAAATTAAGCATATATATCTCCAGTCCGGATGTACAAAGTAAGATAGTGTGCGTTCTCCACGTGCGTGCGTGCGTGCGTGAGCCCCCAGTCATCCTGCCATCATCCAATGTCTCGGGATAAAAATCTGGAGTCTCTCCGTAATCTGCAATATCATACATCATTTTATGAACCCGTGGATATAAGGTTTACCCATCTATGTACCTATACATTTCCTGGGTCTTCTTCACTGAGAAAGCTAAAGTCCGTGGCATTGTCCGCCTTTTCATCATCTTTGTAGTCATCAGCGTCCGTGCTGTAGGTTGTTCGTTTGGGCATCTCCATTGTTTCGAGATCATTATCCTACATGCATGAATCCGGCTCATCCCCCTTTTTATCATCTTGGCTGTATGACGCAGCAGATGACTGCCCAACATTGATTGAAGCTGACCATTTGCTTTGAATCGGTGGGTTGTCCCTTGTCCCCGCGGGTTTCTTCCACTGATAGCTTCCAAGGCCGCTCCCTTGTTCCTTATCAGACAGATGCCGCCGTTTCTCATTTTAAGATTCCTGCTCCCTGAATACGTCTTGCCCGCACAGCAGCTGGTGAGCTTTCAAATCATCATTAGGATAAAATTGCGTCACGCAGAGTGTACATTGTTGATCCGGAGCAAACTCACAATCAACTACAAATAACAAATTCATGCGTTTTTGCGGCTGTATTTGATTCAGAATAAAAAGGAAAAAAAGGGTATCAAGGCAAATAATTATATCGTAGAATGAAAAACTAGTTTGAAATTATTATAAAGTTTGAACGCGTTTTTATCAGAAATGAAACTTTTTGGTCATTACTAAAACCGCTGCTAGTACTAATAACACTACTTATAACAACAATACTACCACTACAACTACCATAAATACTAATTGATTATGAAAGGGTATTATGTAACATTACATAATATTGTAGCGCAGAATGATCCAAGATTTTATTTGATTGGAGCAGTGCAAAATACTAAATAGGTTGCTTCCTAGAAAGATGATGAATAGTAATAGATTATTGTCTAAACAACTAACGTTTGCTGCCCAGATGTAGAGAAAGTTGACCAATGACTCCATATCTAGTCGTCATTTGACCCCAAGATTAATTTATCTCTGAATCGTTTTCAATCTTGAGTTTGAGACAACTTCATCTGGGCAGCAAACGTTAGTATTTTAAAAATGAGTCTATTACCATTCATCATCTCTCTAGGGAGCAACCTACTTAATATTTTGCACTGCTCCAACCAACTAAAATAATTGGATGAAACAATGACAATAAACATAACTTGAAAACCTAAGCAAGCAAATGATATTGACACACATTGTAAAAATGAGTTAAATTTTTCGATAAAGATTTGTAGTGTAGATTATTCGCTTGTCTACTCATACATTACGCAATGAAAATAGTTATTAAATACTCCTGCAATGACCAAATTCATAAAAACGAGATAAACCGAAAGCAAAATATAAATGGGTTATATTCTAAGCATTTTATCACAGTGTATCTATGTACCTGAAGATTAATCGGGAATCGCAAATTTGTGAAGGTAAATTCTAGAAAATGTACATGATAGAACTTGTTTACGTCTAAATACAATTATTTATGAGCAATAGTAATTGTATGAAAAAAACCAAATAAGATAACTTTATAAACAAGTTTGACTTTTGCTAATAAAAAATTTGGTTTTGCTACGGTAATATTTGAAGAATGGGAAAGTTATTTCTTGAGATATTGTGTTGTTATGACATGACGTATGACGTATGTGGCGTGGTGAAAATTACCTATTACCAATTGTTTGGTTCCTCACAAATAAAGCTTCCCTTGGTGTACAAAGAGCTTATTTGTTAATCGTATGTTGAATTTTGTTTTTTAAATCTCAAGTCTCATCACATGCAGTTAGGTTTCATTGAATCATAAGCCTTTTTGTTTTGACTTTATAATCATAGCGTAGCAGAAAACATCAACATAGCAAAGTATTTTGAAACATTCAAAGAACTTTTTCAGTGGCGTGGAGCTATGATTAATTACAAATTTGATATTCTACATTGCCATTGGCAGAATTGTTGAAGATAAAATGAATCATGAGGTCCTATTTTGTGATCCAGTAATTAGTTGTTACTTCCATTTTACAACAATTTCATTAAATTCATTCGATGACAAGACATAGGATGATGAAAGATAGCATTACAAAGAACAATTTAGCTGCGATTTTCCTGATTTGAGTAAACAATAATCCTTTAAGACATTCGGTATTGGTTAGAGGTAACGAGTATTTATTTTTATTTAAATTTAATCAATCTTTAACAGCGTTGCCAAAACTATTACCGAAGAAATATGCTATTCACCATTTTGTTTACTTTTTGATTGGGTATCTACTTATTTAAATACAATAGGGATTCTTATCCAACTAAATGGGTTCCGGTGGTTCTTTTTATATTTTTAAAAAAGAGCAATTTCAGTTTAAAATTAAACTAAAAGTTCAAATAAATTTTCCACAATAGCATACGTATTATTAATATTAATTAAGTATTAATTAAGTATTAATTTACGTAGCATTCATTGCCTTTCTGAATAAAAGCCCGCAAGACCCCCAGATAGCATACGAAATCCATAAATTGAATCAGCATCAGCATCTTCATCTTCATCTCTGCAAATAAAATGAAAGAATTAAGTGAATGGAGAGACCAATCTATATTCTGCGTTTGTTCGGTTTGGGTTTGTGAGTGTGATTGACCAAAGAGCATGCGGTCCGTCTTTTGATAAGTACTGGAAAAGATTTTCGCATTTAACTACGTCATATTTCTTGTTATCAAAAACGCTCAAAGCTATTGCAAATTTAGTGTCGTTGGGCCAAACTCGTTAGCAATGACTGTGATTTGTATGTTTAATTACAAGTATGAAGTCTGCATCATTGTTTAGTTCAGAAGATGACATGAGTTTTTCCACAATCTCCCGTTCTTGATTTTTCAGTTTAAGTTGAAAAACAAAGTAATTAACAGTTTCATCCCAGATAAGTTTTGCTACTAGCCATACTAATGGCATCAACAGTATCGACCGCTCCCCAAAAAACATGTTGACATTCATGACCAGAGAAAACATCGTATGAGAAAATTAATAAATAAAATAAATTAAATGAGAAAACACTCCATCTCTAGCTATTATATATTCCTTACATTATCTCGGTTTGTACAATATTTGTAGTCCAATGCTGTTGAAAAAAAATTTAACATTAGAAAAGTCGCTGCAAAATTAATACATTTTTTAACAAACCAGCAACTCGGTGTAGTGATAAATTATGCACACTTTTCGGGATACTATTGTTTTTGGCGAAGAACTCCTTAGGCATCTTTAAATGCAGTTAAACAAATAAAAACGTAAAATGAACGAAGATAATTTGTTTGTAGTTAAGATGCCAATGTTTGGTAATATTCGTGTAAATTATCATTCTGTAGTGAATATGATCTTACATTCCCGCATGATTGTCGGTCTTCTAGGGATTTTTTTGTTTAGTTTGGTTGAAACTAATTCACCCAGCGATTTTGAGATCAACTCATTGCAATCAAAGGCATAAAAATGTACGTCGATTATCTCACAGCAAGCAGCTACAGCGGTAAATGTCGCTATTAGTAGAGAAAATCTTGAACATTGCACTAATTAATTGATGTTTTTCTTTTTAGTTTAACTGTTGCCGGTGAACCGTTCAATCACAAATAGATCCTAAAAATTTTGAAAACCTTTTGAAACCCTTCTTAGTCGTCAACTAGCTAAATTTTTTTATCTGAGATTCTCCCTGCACAAACAAGGCCTTAATCTGCTCACAGAAGTAGCACGTCACCCCAGCTAAAATTCCTATAAAATATTGCAAGAGCAAGTGCAAAAAATGACCTTGAGACAAACCTTATTGTACTGATCAGCGCGTACACAGGTAATAAATAACTAGTTTTAGCCGCATCCTTGTTGCTGCAAAATGTAAGAAGCTACAGACGGTGCTCCGCGACATTAAGAAGCAAAAGACATATTCAAGTAATAATGTTTTTACATTATTACATTTTTTACATTAAATAATACAGTAACATATTGTTATAGGAGCATTCCAATACACTCTTGAACTTCGGCCAAAGAAAAAGTGGAACTGAGTGTAAACAACTGCTAACAGTATTGCACAATTTGTTGCTATCTGCCTAAGACACGCTTTTTGAATAATAATAAGCTGCTAAAAGAATAAGCGTGTTTGATTACAGGTAATCTATTTTTAGCGTTATTCATGTACATTACGTGACACGTTGACCTAAGTATGCTTCTTGAAATCCGGTGACAGGAAATCATGCATTGCTAACTTGGACAAGATCACAACTATGTTACTTGTTTGTACCTTGTTATAATTAGGAATACGTTTTTATAAGTTATTGTCAAACTTTTAATTCTTTTCCTTTAGAACTACGGTACGTACTTCGTAAAGGATTGCTTCCAATTTTTGAAATTTATCAACAAATACATCCGTTCATCGGCCTCATAGATTATTTCTCTGGATTGTACTTTAGACTTCTTTACTATCACTTCACAAATTGCTGGACATTTGAACAAGGGTTTTTTCCTACGTTATCATCGTAAACCAAATAATGATGTTAAATGGCGTGACTACCTCATGATAGTAAGGAAGATTTCTCAATAGATATTCAATTTGATGGCATTAATGATGACATTAACTACCTGATTGACGATGTTGTGGAATGTCTATTAAATAAATTAACTGTAGTCACTCTGTAGTAAATGTGTTCAAAAATAAATTAGTCATAATGTAAACGTTAAAATACTATTTAGTTAATGCTGATTATTGCAATATTTGTCTAAAAAATTACCGTACAGCACAAGCTCATGTTGCAAATTTGGTATCAAAAATACCTTCACATGGTGAATTACTTCTCAGAGTGTTATTCAGCCTTCACTTGGCTTTGTGCGGCTGTTTTGTTAAGTTTACACTGACATATACACTGTTCGATTTGTCTGCATACATTTTAAAATTAAATTTCTTTTTTAAATTAAATTAGCTTTCCGGGGCAAAGAGTACTAGACCAGTGGGTATATACTGAACCCAAAAAAATTGCGGAAGCGTTGTTTCTTGCATCAGATGGAAACAAACGGAAATTATTGTCCAGAATGTTAAAACATTCTGACACTGTATGGGGACATGCAACAAGAATGCTATTCAAAGACGTGAAACTTGACGAGCGAGAACGGATTTTGCTTATGCAAGCCTAGATAGGCGAACGAAAAGGAATTCACCTAAGTAATTGGCAAAACTAATAAATTGTATTTTGGGTATGAGATGTGTACACCAATATTCTCTAAATTATGCATGTTTGACCTTGCGCGATTACATAAGGAATTTTACAACGAACTTTGTCATGTGTGGGATTGAGTGCAAGCAGTCCAGTCAGAAATCAAAGAAGAAGCAAGTTCCTGATGACGATATTCTTGGATGCTGTTTCTGCAAAAAAAAACTCACCTGCAGATAATCAATCTTCTTGTGGTTAAGTGTACGTATTATATGTGCTTTTTGCGAATACTCTCATGTTAGGAAACATTTTATTTTAAAATAAACAGGTGACAACTGTGGCCAATTATTTCACTCTTTATGTGCAGGCGTCAAGCCGGAGGCGCTGCAACAAGAGCAAGAATTTACATGTGGATTGGTAGTTTTGTTGTGCCATGTGTTTTTAATGAAGCCGTAATAGTCATAGATAGTGCGTCCCAAGAGAAGAACTCAACTTAAATCGAAGACATATTTAGTGAGGATGACTTTAATGATCAGGACTCGCATAAAGAGTACGTGTCATCCAATAACGACGGCAAAATGAGTCAATACGAAGAGAAGCAAGACAGTAGCCAATCTTCAATGATAGTGACAGTTAAATATTTCAATAAATCTTAACTTTATTAGTAAGAAATTTTGCAGGTCAGCCAGCAACTCCAATGATGAAAAGTTCAACAGGTCACCTAAAGGTAGAAAAATATTTAGAACAACATTATTTTATATGATCAGTATTCCGTGATAATGCAACTAATGGAAATTCTTGTATGGTTTGAGAACAACTGTGGAGAAAGCGAAAGTCCTGAGACCTGAGAAAACAGGAAATCCATCAACACTTACAGCTTTAAGCGCACTGCATAAAAAACCTGTAATTGGTTATTAGACAACAACATTGAAACAGATGGACTCATAAGTAAATCTGAGCCGTTCCAAACTACTCGAACTTAGCAGCAAAGACAATGAAAGCAACGATGAGAGTAACGGACGAAAATTGAGTAAGCTCAGCCATCCTAAATGTATTTCCTTCAAAATTACCGTAAACTTGTTATAACGACTGTTGATTCAGGAACCCGAAAATCCGACGTCCTTAATCGATAAATTTAGGTAGGGTTTTGTACATACTTTGTACAAATTACAACAACTAATACGCAAAAAAATAAGCCAGGTTTGTATTCATTTCAATATTTATTTGTTGCATTGCAGAGCATTCATTGCGGAGGACAGGAAAACTAAATTGGCTAGTGAAAACCGTTATCTATGATTAAAATAAGAAAACATTGATAATATAATAATAATAATTTGAATCATTTTGTGTCAGATGACTTGAATAAAGACAATGAAAACGAAAATAGGTATGCGACATTGTTATTATTGAAAAACAAAAAATGCGAAAAGGTTTTTTTAAGTCATTAAGTGTCTTTTTTCTTTTCTAGACCAGCACCGAAAGGTATATGATACAGTTACCTCAAACATTATTTTATCTATGCTTTACTCTCTAATCACGGTAAAATATAAAATAAAATAAATGCAGAACCTGAACCAACCCAGTTTTCTTTGTCGCTCCCTTCCTCTGAATGGGAGGCTTTTTTTAAAGCAAAAAAGTATATGAAGTCGAAAGAGGGACTGTCAAACGAATGAAATGGACTAGTGACTCCAACTACTGTCACTCATTCGACGATCATTGTAGAAAAATCCAAAAAGGTTCCGTTTGTATATTCTGTTTGCAGTATGGCAATTCTCGGCACCTAAATTTCCCAAACCAGCGACCAATTTGACTGTCAACGTGAGGTATGTTTTTAAATAAAATGTCTTACACATTCCTTCAGTGCTGATTCAAATAAGATTGAATGGCTTATAATAGTTAATTAAAGAACACCTACATCAACCACACAGCGGAGACCGCATCGTACAGACGTAAAGTAAGAAGATCAGCAGGTTTGGAATGCAAAATTTCAAACGGCTGATGCGGCCGCTTTAAAGAAAGGTATCAACACAAACAGGTATCAACCTTAAAGAGCTTGCCACCGTTCCAGGTTAATATCTTTTATTCCAGATTAAAGATATGTACGAATTAAATATTTTGGCTTATGTGATGGATTTTCCTGCAAGTTGCATTTAAATATGCATGCAGATGTAGTTCATTACTGTTAATACAGTAAGATGAGTTTGAAAAAGATGTTCCTGACTTAAAAGTCCCCGGTTACATTTGATTTTTTGTCAACCCCATTATGCTGATTGCATCCACCAGAAGCCAAATAGATCTTTTTAAATTAGGCAGTCAAAAGTAAAATGGGATTCACCTACAATTTGACGGGACTGGGAACGTTTTTCGGAAATTTGATTCCCCTTATGACCAGAAAGAGTCAATACTATACAGCTTAGTCAAGCGATCACCCACCCATGGTCCCACATTTTTGTTTCTGCAGTTTTTGTTAACGGACTCTACTGTCCCAAACCTACACTACTGTCTTTACAATTTTTTACTGGTAATATTTATCTTTTCATCATACAAAAACAGAACTGTAATTCCAACTAAATAGATACTTTATAATATGAAATATTTGATGGGATTTTTTTAATTTTTCAGTTTGAAGACTGCAGTAAATGTTTGAAAACCGTACAATGGAATAACTAAAAAAAATTTTGACTGAAAATAGCTTTAACTGTACCGATAACATCTCAGAATATTTTTAATGCAAATATCTGTGAGAAATATAAAGCTTTACTTGTTTGTTGTTATTATTATGGGGGATTATAACACCACAAAATGTAAAATATTGGATCTGTGTTGGCTCATGTTTTTATTATTATTACTATTATCTCTCATCTTTGTTCTGATTGTAAGACGACGAGGCATTAGTCACTAGCTTTTTGTATATAATATATTTCATTGAGTGACTGAAATACGGATTTGTATTTTGCAGTTTGTAACTCTCCGTCATTACTTCTAACCTTATGACTTTGTTAAAACGTTAAAATTACGATTCATTCCAATTTTTATGTTTATGAAGAGCAGCTGCATTCTTGTCGTTTCTGTAAGCTGCCCAGTGTTGTACGTATTTTTCTAATCTTTATAAAACAATGGTCGTTTTGTAAATCTATTAGATGTGCGTGAAATGCTGGATGTACAGCACTATTTTGCGTTTGACGAAAAGTCCAGCTATGTGTCATTCGATTTCGATTTTTTTTCCTTGTCAAGTGATTATTACGTAATATGTCTATGTGTATTAATATTATTATTTCATGTTTATGAAAATTGTTTGTTTATCTATTTAATCATTTGTTACTGTAAAATATATTTCAGTCTGCGTTTAACTTTTAACCTTAACTCTCCAGCTCACTGTTTTCATTACTCTGCATAAAAAGTAGAAAGAGACAAATTCAAATTTCTCTCTGGTTATGGGCCCAGCACGCTTCCACTGCGCTGCATAGGGATAACATTATTTTTTCTTTTTTATATTTTATGATTTAATTTTATTTTTATAACATTATATTTTTGTTTTTTGAGTGAGCAAAGAAATTTCCCAAAAAAAACGTAAACTTTCATTTTTACTGATTTGTTGATAAACAACGTACTTTACAGTGTAGAGAATAGTAGACGTAAAATCTTATTTTTACTGAATTTTTGAATTACGTTTCTTGCATGGTATAGAATAGTAGAAAATGGCGACGATTAAGAAACGTGTCGATACGGCAAGTATCAGTAAGTTGACTGATAAGAATTTCAAAAAGAGGAGGCTTCAACTCACGCTTGTGTCAGCAGAATTTTTAAGTTTTGTCGATGGATCTGCAGTCAGAGGCGCCACGGATGCACAGAAGCTGCAAAATGGGTACCAGTCAGACGTAACGGCTTAAACTTTGATTGTCACTACTCTGCCCAAGAAGTCACCTCAAAAGCAATGTGGGATAAGCTTAAGTCCATTCACTCAGATGCTAGCTCGCTTAACAAACAGCACACCATGACAAAATTTCTGAACTACAGGATGGATCAGAATGTCATTCAAGCTTACCTGAAAATTCAGGCATTGGCACGAGCCCTAAAAGAAACGGAAGGCTATGGATGATGAGACTGTGGTAACAAAAATTGTTGCATCATTGCCGGAATCGTATTTGGAATTTAGGAAAGCATGGGACTCCGTGGATCCTGCAGCTCAGACAATGGAAAACTTGTTAGCGAGGCTGAGAAACAAAGAGCTTGAAATGAAAACAGCTCAACCAAGAAATTGTGAAGAAGAGCCCAGCAGCTTATGCTGTTACACCAGAGAAAAGGCAAAGAGATAAAGGGGGCAAAGAGAACAATCTGCCAAGAAACCCTCACTCTAAGCTTACTTGCTACCAATGTGGAAAGGATGGACATTTAAAGCGATTCTGTAAAACACCTTAGCAGTTCTGGAAGAAACAGGAATCTCCCAATCATGAACCTGAACAGAATCAGAAAAAACAGCATAAGGTAGCCGCAGCGGCTCAGCCAGTTATTCCAACTCTATTTGTTCTTATCGGAACGGAACCGTAGATTTATGACAACGGCAGATTTGAACCACCCTTGAGAAATCTTCTATCAAGTTATGAAGATTATCCAATCCAGCCCACGGACTTTGTGCTCACTGATTCAACAGTTAATCTTCTTCACGTGTGCATTAGTGACAGTGGTGCCAGCACTCATTTGACCGGGACAAAAGAGTGGTTTAGCAGCTACAACGAGTTTCCTGCCAAGCGGAAAGTAAATTTTGTGTCAAGAGACGGTGCCTTATCAGAGGAAACAGGAACAGTTCATCATGATTCGTGGAGAATGGATAGTTGTTTTGCTGCAAAATCTCTATTTTTTTCCTGGTGCAACAATATCAACTTGTTTTCTGAAGGGCAAATGGCAAAGAGAGGATTCAAGATTTGCAGTGATGCGCAGCAAACTTGCTATTTCTTTGAAGGATTTCCCGGCCCTACAGCATACGAGCACAACATTGTTTACATCATGAATTTTTGCCCAATTTAGGACAGTGCTCAGCATCTTGCGCTAATGGTTAAAGAAGACAAGACGTTATTATGGCACTAATGGCTGTGTCACATCAATCTTAAGTATTTCCAAAATACTTTGAAATTAGGAGAAGTCGAAGGAGGTTTCGATGTTGATCTGACTGAAAGCAAGCCACTTCAAAGTGTGGACTGTGAAAAGTGGAAGCAACCATGGCAGCCCTTCCCTTCTGTGATAGTGAAGATTGCATGCGTTCCAGGAGAAATGATTCAAGCAGATCTTGCGGGAAAAATGAGACTAGCATCACTTAAGGGTTTATTTCCTCCTTTTCAAGTATCAGAGCACTCGATTTCGGTCCGCAAATTTTCTCCAAACAAAGTCGGAGGCAACTCATTGTATCAAACAATTCATCGTTTTCATGCAGCGGCAAACAGGAGCAAGTTAAAGGACTTTCGGTCTGACAACGGTGGTGAATTCAATAGTACTGAGCTGCAGGAATTGTTTCTAAAGGAAGGAATTTGTCATGAGTTTTCGTCAGCCTACACTCCACAGTCGAATGGGAAAATCAAGAGGGAAGTTCGCACAGTTAAAAAACTTGCTCGGAACATGTTGCAAAAATATGACACTCCCGAGGAGTTTTGGGCGGACGCCGTTTCAACAGCAATTTATGTGCTAAATCGAATGTTGGACAAGCGGAATCCGGAAGTTACGGCACATAAGAAGATTTTTGGCAGAAAACCAAACCTAAAAAATCTACGTGTGTTTGGTTGCCCCGCATTTTATCATGTTCCCGAACACATGAGAACTACCTGGGATCCAAAAGCCAGGCATGGAACCCACATTGGTTACTCGCCCAACACTAATCACTATCGCATTATGATCAAGAAAGGAATTTTGTTGTTGTCACTCACAATGTGACATTTCATGAAGATAAGCAAAAGCGAGAAGTTAGAATTACTTATGAATCCTATGAGCCTTCAGCGCCTCCCCTTGCTGATCTTGAAGATAACAGTGAATCCACAGACAAGATAGACTCAGATGCTCATGACTCCTCTCATGATGCAAACGACACTAAGAATGATCATAGCAGTGCCGAATTCTCAGATTCAGAATGATGATGCAAAGGACGCCGCGGAGGATCTCAGTGTCCCCAGAGATGACAAGCCGGGCTCTTTTTATCAGGTTGAAAAACAATTACAGACACAAAAGGGAACCTTTTCTGCCAAAGTACTTCAGGGCAAAAGAATTCAAATTGCAATTCCAAAATCAGATTCTGGGAAGGTTCTTTGAGATAGAACCAAAATAAATCAGCCTGTAAACTTTTATGATGCGTTAGAAGGGGACTTTGAGTTCGCATTCTTGTGTCAGCTACGCACTCCACTCACAGTCAAGCAAATCGTAAGAAGCCCTTATGCTGACAGGTGGAGACAGGCAATGGAGGATGAGCTGGAAAGCCACAGGGAAAACGAGACATGGACACTAGTCGATCGCCC
>JAQFYG010001644.1:0-17891 GCA_034694325.1 Entomobrya corticalis | reverse complement strand
TACTATAAAATATATTTGTTCATAAACCGCAAGATGTATACAGGAAGGAAATGTACGATGAAGATGCATGGGTAGATCCTAGTAGACGCTATATTTTCCAGTACTCGCTAGCAATTTTAATTCAGCAACCAAATTGTGGTATCGGCCATCCGAGACGTCGTCAGGAAAGATAGACACAAGCAAGGAATTGCGAGAAGCTGCTCGTGGTATTTTATGCCAAGATTAAGTTAACGATAACCGTATTACCGACTATCTGTGGAACATACGATTTTTAACACACAAAACTCCAAAAGAATGCCTTTACACAATGAATCTCTGATTGTAATCTAAACCGCCCCGTAGCAGCGCCTTCATTCTTGAAAATATTAGATAATATTCGCTTTTTTCGTTTTAAATTCTAATAAACTAATTATATACGAAAACGATATCGCCAGTAGTGTGTATGTTCAATCTCAACAATTTGATTTCCTCAAAAAGTATGCCCCGAAGTATTAAATGACATTCTTCTTCTCTTTGAACAGGTATACGCTGGAAAATGGCTTGTTATAATCCAAAGTAAACCGAGAAGACTCGGGTGTAAACAAATTATTTCCAATCTCGTGCTTTTAACTAGCTACGAGAATTTTTTTTTCTGGTTGACAGCTTACGGGAAATATTGATGATGGCATTATTATTGTCGCTGTCACGATAACATGCCTTTTTGCCTAACTTTTTATTCAACTTTTTATGTGTTGCGTGCTAGTTTCTTGTGCAATATACATAACATGCATTTGTTACGTGTGTATCTACCGATTTTCAATTATATCGCTCTAATAGTTGTCAATAAAGAAGAAGTTGGGTTTATGTATATTTATCAATGTCTATGGCAAGTTAGTATAAACATGTAGCTGATAGCTTTCTTCCCTTTCAAATAGTCAAGTAGATACTCCTATCTATATAAAATTGTGCTCCCGCAATAATTTTGGTTGGGTTTATTCATTTGTTGAAAATCTCGGCTTCAGTGGAGCTTTGAAGCAATATACTGCACATGTGTAAAATCACAATACCTGACTTCTACTTTTGGATAAATAAATTAAACAAAAAGGTATTATGTAAAATGGTAACAAAATTAAAGTTTCCATTATGGTCCTCCATATTTCAGTTTTTGAACGTGGAAGACCATGCGACACTTTCACTAGACTTTGCTAATGTTTCTCTAGAATGTTGCCATGGAAAGTAAAAGTAGTATTGACTTGATAAAGCTTGCATGCTGAGTTCTCTAGAGAACAGTTTAGGTAGCTATTGTAGTATTTCCAGTAAGTTACTGCAAGTAAATATCCATTTCGTTGAAACGTGTTTCATTTTCTGAGAATTTAGTGAGCCTTTGGCAACAGGTGGAATACTAGTTAAGACAATGATGAACACAATACATTTTGTATCCACCAGAGAGACACTGGGTAGTCCAGTAGTCAATTTTTTCTGAAAAATGAAAAAAAATTAATATCCTAGCTCCAGCCCCTCAAGTTTTTTCCAACAAAACTTCTTATATTAAGAGACAAGCAAATATAAAATATTGTAAATTATAAATTGTTTTATGATGTGATTTGTGATAGCTATACATCCATTAGTATGCAATATGGTATAAATAAAATGCGGATACAATGTCCAAAAAAGACTTGGATGCATGACGGGTAGGTTTCATTGCCTCTAGTAAGCTTTTCTGATCATGTTGCAAGTAAAAACAAGCTACATGAGCATTTATGAGCTAAATAAACTAGAGAATAACCAGAAAGTTGGTTTATTTGTAAAGTAAATGTAAAAGGCAATGGCTGTCTTAGGTTTCCCCAACTGAATCTCTGAAGCACTCGAATCATATAGAGTGAAAATCCAGCGTCGTGCTTGAAAACGTGGAACCATTTATCTTTTGTAATAGTCTGTAATAATCCCTTGGAGCATTTATTGTTAGATTTTTTATTTTGATTGAGTGGAGCCTCTGCAAGTTTTTCGAATCGAGCAAAAATTTCAATGTCTACAAGTTTCTCAATATTATGGCTCTATTGTACTGACGTCATTTTCATCATAATTTGTCTGCTTAAAGAAGCAACCACCCCAACCTTGACATCAAAATTGAAAGGACACATATTTGAAAAGGAAGTCCTGTAGTGGTGTTGAATTGATAATAAAAAAAACTGCAACTTTTATTCAAAGAATACTTTAATATTATGATATCTACGAAGTTCTATTGGTGCACTGTACTGGGTGATATTTGAATACTTAGCAAGTGATAAGCTGGCTACGTAATATACGCGTATTCTTTTTTATATTTTGAAGCAATTTCTTTGTCATATCGTCGGATACTCCGAAAGGAAGCGGGACGCCGGTAGTAAGTCAAATAAGTTTCACTTTTTATGAGAAAAATTTGAACCACAGTACCTTTCATACCACCGTATCACCAGTAGTCATCCTTCTAAAGCGAATTATGTATGTGCATTTCTGAAGGGGCGTTTGTAAGTATAAATATTTTTCACTTATTTGGCTATTTGTTGATAACAGAAGTTGTTTGATGTAACATAAGAAATTGTATGAATTGCAAAAAGGCGATATGTGCTCTCAAATTGTGCACCTTTTCCTGTCTCCGTACTTTATTCCCTGATAAAAGTTTAATAGGAATATCACTTCTTTCGATGTTTGCTCTACACATTACTATCAAGCTTGCAGCATGCTTGCGCCCATTCCCTGCTTATGTAGAAAAATGTACTTACATGGACATAGAAAAAGTCTCTCAAGTGCTTCATGTTATTGTAATTTTTACAAAATAGTAGTAGGCATCGTCGTTTTTCCAAAGAAAGAAGCCGTAAACCTCTTTTGTAACTTGATGTAGTATGCTCCACTCTTACCACCAATACTCCTCTTGATACCACTACAGCAAACAGAACTTGTGGCTTTCTTTTGCTTTCGATTCCAGGATTTCGATGAAAAGACAAGTTGGGGAAAAAGATTGTTGTAATATACTGTAATGGTTATATAGTGTTGAAGGAACCTGGACACATTTGTCAAGTAACACAAGGAGAGAAAAAGCTTGTTTTCTGGTTTTGTGTCTGTGGAAAGTTTGAAGGTCTGCTGACATGGCTTCCACCATTGCTAGATTGCTAACATATTGCTATCACGACTTTTGTTTGGGAAGAGAGAAAGTCATTTCTTTATCAAAAGGAAACAAGA
Organism: Entomobrya corticalis; assembly: GCA_034694325.1. Taxonomy (NCBI): domain Eukaryota; kingdom Metazoa; phylum Arthropoda; class Collembola; order Entomobryomorpha; family Entomobryidae; genus Entomobrya; species Entomobrya corticalis. The sequence goes on along the minus strand of JAQFYG010001644.1, from coordinate 14,693 downwards.
TTACAAAAAATGTATAAAATAAAACTCAGATGTATATTCTTTTATCTTTTTTTTCTCAAGCGGATAGGCTCATCATCACTGAAGATCATCTTTGTGACAAAATAAATGAGAGGAGTGGTGAGTGATGTACGGGGGTGGATGCAGACTGTAGACAGCAATAGCATGCAAAAGTAGACGTATTTATTCGTGCACCCACTCGTTGATTTTACTACTTGGGTGTCCACTTTCACCAGTGTTACTTTAGTACTTGTTTTATCATCTCATCTAACCCATATAACTTCAGGAAGCCATAATATATACAAATGATTTCTACATGATAAAATTACAAGCTCATGTAGTTTCTTTACTGAAAGGAAGAATAATCTGTCATATCCTTGAAGGTCGCAATAATAATAATCAGTGACTCCCCTTATTTGAGCTTTTCTCTTTTACAGGAAATGATACAGCGAAACATTTGTATTCAGAGAGAAAAAGGGAGACTGTTGCAAAAATAGATGATATGATGATATCATCATTTTCTTTCAGATTTTTCAGAACCGAATCAGAGAAGATCAAATATCTTCAATGAATATACGTTTTCACGTCACACAGACAGCCGTAATAGGAACTGTGATTTCTAACTATTGGGGTGATGATGTTCAGATTTACTAAGCTAGCTAATATGGTAAGTATAACTGACGTATTGGTTGTCTATTTTGACTATGATCTGCTGACCTAAATCCCTACATAATTTTTTACGATAAATTTGTGGAAAGCGGTACATAGGTTTTCGGATTGAGGCTGCTGGAAGGTATCAAATGAAAAGAGATGTTATTGCTTGTTTAGAAAATTATGAGAGATATATTATTATTTTAACTGTATACCAGTATGTAGCATATCTAATAAAACATGAAACATAATGTATGCAAGAAATATATTGAATACTTTCACTACAAAACTACTAACGTTGTTTTTTCTTGGTTTTTTATGTATAAAATAAGTAGGTAAAAATGGATATGAAAGAATTGTACAAATAATATATGTTCTTTTCCAGCCCTTTAAAATGATTCAAACTTCTTGTTGTTGCAATAGTACAAGCACAAAATCTGGAGTAACATGTTCTGCTTAATAGACCATTTCTAGTACAACGTAAGTCATGAACATGCACACTATAAGTTGTTGAATAGAGGGAAACGGAAAGCAAAAAAAAATAATTCTTGGAAATATTTTTCCAAGTTGTAAAAAACGGGCTTGCAAAACATCTTTGTCTGGGATATATTCATACGTACACATGCAGATTTTCATGATACATAACATATTTGTACAGTTTTCTGTCAGTAGAAGAATCCTTTATTTGAAGGAGGATTATATAGAAAAAAACTTGAGACATAGAAATTTATGTTAGTAGAGTTATAAGATACATTGTAAATTTTTTAGATGTAAATAACAATAAAATAATGGATTGAGCAACCCACGGAGACGAGCTGTTGAATAGTGGTGGTGGAATAGTGGAAGTGGAATGTAAACTGGCGCGTGTAAGTAGTGTGCATAGGCATATCATAAGAGGTTTTACGATAATCATGCATAAGATGCCTGAGATTAGGAGAACTAGCATGTTCCGTGCATTTCCACAATATATAGGTATTCATAATATAACATGCTTGCTCTTTTCTCACCACCGCCAAGCCACAACATCTACAAACAATCTGAAAATTAATCTCACGTGAAAGTGAAGTACCAAAATGTCTGATAAAGTTTATGCAAAAGAAAGACCAACAACTCATTTATATTTGCTTTCAAATTATTTTCTCAAAGTCAAATCGTCAAGTTGAATTAAAAGTTGGACGACATGAAATTTTGAAAAATTGGTTTGCACCATTCTGTGAAATACCTATGCAGCGCAGCCAAAGTAACTTTATTCATTATTTAAATGCATTGTGGGGATTTTGACATGAATGCCTTCATTTTTTTACGAAATGCTTTTGAAATGGCTTTACATTTTCGTCTAATTCCAGAAAAGCTCATTTTGTGCAGCTTATGTGTACTTTGGGGCACTATTATGCTGTGGGATCATTATTATAAATAATAAAGGAGATTGTCCTGCATCCGGCTTGCGTTATTTGATGTGTCCACCTAGTAGGTGGGTGGAATAAAGTCTATGCTTCAATTGCTCTATGTATACTACATACTACCTGTTCAAATAAGCTGGATTCTCTCTTTTTGTAGAGGAAATTTTATGTAAATAAGCTAGATTTCTTTGGTAAAGGTACTGGTACTTAGAGCATTGGTGCAGGTAGAAAACAAAGTGTTCAAACAATGGATGATTGCGCTGTTATTAACCAGCTTAGACAATAACCTCTTCGTATATTTAATTAATTTTATGACATCAACAACAACATTGGCAGAAGAAGCATAATATTGTAAAAAGGTTGTCGCATATTGTTCCCCACCATGTTGTCCACAAGAGTAAATATGTAGAAAACACATTTTCTTTGTCAGTACGAATTCACAAACCTGGATGGATTCTCATCATTTATGCAGGCTAAGAAATTAAAAGTTACAACCAACAGGAACGACTGGCAGATGCATGTTTGAAATAAATTTGAAGATTATAACATTAACCAAATATATGTGTCAGTAGGTACCGATCAAACATTTCATGAATATTTGCTAAACTCATACTATTTGTTAATTTTTGCCGAAAGTTGACGAGTTTTATAAATATTAAATTATCTGTGAAGTAATATATTATTTCGAAATATGCTGGCAAAGCTGAAAGGCCATAGTAAGTTTGCCGATTCACATTCTTTACGCGTGTACCTTGTGCTTTACCTTTACCTTAGTCTATTTTCTTACTTTAGTATTAGCATTCTAACCTCTTTCCTTTCAAGTCACGCTTAAACAATCAAAGAGGCATGCATGGTTAGATCTATAAAGCATCCAGATTTGCGCACATATGGAGAAATTCTGGCGTCAAGATCAGACAATTATAAAGTATACAGATTGTACTAACAAAAATGCTGTATCACACTATAAAATAAGCATGGAGTAAAGAGTAAAAGTCTTAAAAGAAAAATGGAGTTGATAAATTTCATTTCCTGCTGTTACTACCAAAGTGGAGCTTAAGTTGCTTTTTGCAATTCTCGCAACTCGCAAATGTCCGTCGGAGTGATATCTTCCAAACCGGTTTCTTTAAAAACATAACATCAATAAAATTATTTTTGTAAATATTAAAATTATTAAAATTTGTACATATAGATATATGCAAGAATTAGGAGAAATGTTTATTTGAAGTCGTATAAGTATATAACATAACTTAAGTGTTTCCATACAACAACAGTAAGATTTGCCTGATCAAGAATAATGAGCAATACAGGCCACTTTGCTACTTCAGCTACACAAGCAAGCAACGCTTTTACTTTTCAAAGCAAGTCGATTCCCTTGCCCATGTCACAACTGATAGTAAATGCGATTCTTTAAAATACAGGCTTGGATGAACAAATTCAGATTACTGCAGTAGCTTATATATAAACTACAAAATAATAAACAATAGGTGGTATAAATACTCACTGAAATTGCCCATGGAAGTTTTCTTATAGGCCAGGCATATTCTAGGCCCTCTCTGGTAATTATAGTGTAAATGAAAGAACCATTAGATCTCTTTGGCTAACTTGTAGAAAGTACCCAAGTAAACTTTCCAGGAGGCCATTGCAATGCAAATAACATTAGTGTAGAATCTTGGCGGTGTAAATAATAAAAAGTAAGTTATGTGAGCACTTTGCAATTAAAGGGAAATCTATGTCATTGAATGAGACTACGTGTACATTTACAATTACTTACCTATGCAAATAAACATAATTCCTACTATTGAACTTATGTACGCATTTGTACACATGCAACCATGCAAGTCACGTAATTTAGGGTAGGTTACTTCCACCAGAAGACAAGCCATATATTTTTTAATAGCTCGTTTTCTTAGTTTTAGCGAATTCCATCACAAACGTGAACAGATAAGGAAATCTTTACAACAATGATATTATCAGGAAGGACAACTAAAGAGCATCTCACTGCGTAGTACAGTAATGTTAGATAAGAAAGAATACTGAGCATCATCTAAGATAAGAAGTATCTACAGTTCACAGTCGAAAGGTTGAACCATTGTACTATTTTAACGTAGTGCACCAAATCCTTTTAAAATTTAATTTTGCATTCAATCGTGTGTTTGAACCACTGTTACCTTTTTAAATCATACATAACTTCCTAATTTTAGGTTTATGAACCTAAAATCGATTAGGCTGAAATTTGCAATCCTTACATCATGTTTACTCATACGAATAAAGTTTGGCAATTTATCTCAAATCTCAACGTTAATGTAATCAGTCAACCAGCTTCTTATATACCTAGTATATATCCGTAAAAAAATTGCTTCACTCACAAGATAAACATCATCCACTGAGAGATCCACTTGTAGGCGAAGTAAGTACGAGTTTATAGATATGTCGATAATAGGTGATGCGTGAAGTTACTTGCCAAATCAGGGCAAGGAAGGGGAATAGTATGCAATGGTGGTAACAGAGCAAAAAATAAGCAATCAAGCAAAAACTTTTGAGCTGTGTACGAATATTTTTTGCCCTGCTTCTCCACTATCCAACTTTCAACAAGTGAGTCCCTTGAGTGCCTCTTGTCGTGTGTGTCTGTCAACCTACTTTTATTCACCGCCAGTGAAAGCAGTAGTCACTGCTCCTAATCTACTCTTCCAACTTTGCTACAATGTAAATGCTCATACTTGCTACTTCCTTCCTTCACTTTCTCCCGATGTAAATGAGGCTATGCATAATTCCTTGTGTATACATATAGGCATGCACAGTACACAAATGAGCTGCTTGTTAATGCAGCGGCAGGCCAGGCAGGGAAAACTGCTTTAATTTCCGCCTTTTTATCCGCCACTCGCTGCATTAAACTGAGAGCTACGTTGAGCGATGTTTCGTACCTCAGTCTAGGTGACAGAAACGTGCTTTTATTCATACCGTAAATTACCTGAGAAAAATAAAAGACTAATACCATACCAATATATAAGCCTTATCTTATTTACTAAAACGATAAAAAAGAAAAGGTAACAAAAATCTTTAGCAAACAAATTGTTTACTTTTAATAGAGTTTATAGTATATTAAGTAAGAATATAAAAACTTGCATTGGCATGGCCGCTATCTATCCGACGTTTTAGTGTAATGACTCCAAAACATTTTACGCATAGTCCTTCCCTACCATGCTTGATAAATGATTCATGGAACAGACAAAGACTTTCGTTTCCACTGCTGTAAATTCTTGATGAGCATGCATGTTTAATTTTGTAATCGATTGCGTTTTAATATCATTTTCATGGTCACGTCGGCCAAAAAATTTTTTTGCTTCACTGGCTTGCAAAATTGATTGACTAGTGCGGCTTGAATTTAGGTTACACGTTTGAAACATGGCAGGTAAGTTAGTTTTCTTGCTTTTAAGTACGCTTTCAAGTCATATTGGCAGACTTTGTAGAAAATGTTGTTGTAAGAAAAAAACTGTTGCATTCATAGCACTGGTCCCATTAAATTTTACTTACAAAATACAAATGCTGTGTTTGGAATATGTGTACTATTAGAACTTTATTATGCGACAGTCCTTTCTTGAGCTCTCCTTTGATTTTAATTAGCCCAGCAACAATACTTGTTAGTTTATCTGCTGAGGAATGTGAATGATGGGAAAGTGACTTATTTTAGGCAATATAGCGTCATTTTCATTCTTAACATCAAAACTAACAGCATAGTTGATTTACTTAATATAAAAAAGGGGTAACGGCCACGTTTTAGCGACGATAATACCGGAATGGTACCGTTTTACATTGATTGAAATTTAATATTGTAAAAATAAACTAGTTTTCGAATTTTTTTAAGGAGATCTAGGCTATATCTGGGGTTTTAGTTTACAATGTATTCTTACTGTTACACCGAATAATCAAACGCGCATTAAAACATATAGTCAACTCTTTTTGAGCGGGATTAATATTTTGCTATGGCTACGATAGATGGTTTTGTTCTTGAGCTTTCAACCATTTAGTTTAATATTCTCATATTTCTGCACAGTATCATTAATATGCCAATGTTAGTTAAAATTAATTGGATGTGCCAATAGAAACTATACGTACTAGTAAATTTTGTTAGCATAAAATGGCAATTGCTTGTAAACGTACCTGTTAGATAAGGATCGTAAAGCAGGACGTCGGTTGAATACCCAAAAAACTAGCGAGTTGACCACAGTCCCGAATACACAAAGGAAGATCAACAAAATCATTTGAAGAATGATGACAACCGTGTGTTCCGTATCCACCCAGAGGCTATCCTGAACTGAAAATGAGAACAAGAAATATCATTTTTACATCCTATACTGATACATACCCAAGCAAAGAAAGAATAAATTGCGATTAAAGCAAAACATTAAATAAAAACAACAACTCCGTAATCTATATTTTTACCGTATAATGTCTAGAATGGATATCATACATTTTATCTTCTCACATCAACGGAATAAGAAATAAAGAAAATAAAGGAGGTGGGCAAAAGAAACCTTCGAATTTTTCTGAGCAAAAATGTCATGGAGGATAATAATGTTAGTGGCAATTTCATATTGTTTTTGATCGTTACATAAAAATCCACCAGAATACATTAGACATTAGTAAGCGAAGAGGGAAAGGCTAAAGTAAAAATAATGAGCATTAGGTATTGTTAATAGTGGTAATAATAATAATATCTTTCAGGAATATACGTGAATGTATGACAGAGCTCTTGGTACTTATCGTTAGCGGTTATACTGTTTTATCTTTAACTCTGGATATATCTGTAAAGAACGAACAAAAAGAGAAAGGAGGGAGGGACTAGGAAAGAAGAGAGAAAGTAAAAGTCATTGAAAATGGAGAAAAGTGAAACATTAGCCTAGACAAATATTTTGAAAACTGACCATGAGGGAACAAATAAGTATGACATGACAATGGAACTGGAAATTGGGAAAAAGGACATGGGAATAAGAACAGACAAAAGTATTAGAGTGAAAGTGCTTAAAATAAATTTTTATACGTACATATTATTTTGTGCATATTGCACATCGGATCACATGGGTACTCTAAAGTACACAAAAAAGTTCATGCTGACATGAGAAAGTAAGATGAGAAAAGAGAAAGAGAGCAACTTTTGGTCTCAAGTCCACACACATTCGAGAACGTGCGCATCGCCGTGCAAACGCGTACCCTGCTCGACTTGATAATAGTATGCACCTATTCCCAATATCACCATCCATTTATTTAGTCGTCGTGTGTCCATGAACACTTTAGTATTAACGAAAAACTTCTCAGATGTTTTCATGGACACTACAACAATGCAAACGGTCTCTGCGTAGCTTCGCTACTTTTTTTGGGGGACGTATAGTGGTGGCACGTACGTTACTACTTCTGTGTGTCCACTCAGACCTCACACTTGCATTTCCAGTTAATCTTGTTGTCAGACTAGCATCATGAGGAATTTGTATTTTATGTGCTTTCATTTTGTACAATTTTATTACTCCTATCATGATGATGATTGTTATTCCAGCGTTTAAATTTATAAACACGACACGGACTCACAAAGGCAGAGGAAAGTCGAGACTGAGACACAAGAAAATAAAATTAGTCGGTGTACTTGAGCGCTGACTTGTACAAGATGCCGAGGATATAGTTTGCTCTTCTCACTTTGTTCTTGCTATTTTGTTCGAAATTGCATCGTTGCTGTCCTCCGCTTTTGAACTTTACGCTACATCATCTCCTTTGGTAATAATACGTAAAGGTATACATAACGTATGACAGAAAACAGATATTATGCTTGACTACCAAATATCATCAATACTATCGCCAAAAGATTCTTGAGTGGTCGATAGTCCTTCTGGCCTGGTAGTGGCTGTCCACTTGACGTTATGGTTTCTTGTCAGTAGGAGATGTAGTAAACCCACTTTACTTTTACTTATTTTCTCTCTCCCTCACACTTTTTTTTGCTGTAAAGAACAAGATTATATGTTGTTAGTGGGGAGTGGGGAAAATAAGAAAGGACACCAATCATGCCACCGATGATTACAGTGAGACGAGTATGTATGCATTTTGATGATGATGACCTTGTAGGTCCTAAAAACGAATCTGGCAATCAGTAAAGTAAACCAATAACTGTCTGTGACCTGTATTTTGTTATTAATGTTACTATCAATATTATTATTAAATGCTAAAATTCACAGAATATACTTCACCACATAAATAAGCGGCATCGTTGGGAAGTTAGACCTTCGTCATTATTTATTCGTGTGAGTTACTTTGTAACTAGCATTTATGTTTGCATTATCATATATATACCTAATTAATATACCGAATTGGAAACGGAAACGTTTGTTCCCTGCAAGAATCAACTTGTTAAACAGCTTTATTGATTATATGGAAGCATTAAAATTATATTTCATTTTCCGAATGTTAAATTATAGAGATAGTAATAATCGTCTTTTCTATTTCCACGGCGGTTATGTGGAGAATCGAGTGTTGTGGTGATTGTAACTGTGATTAAACTGCCACTGCTTTTACTTGTCATATTTTCAGAGTTTTATCCAGGAAGTCTCATAGCAGCAAGTTAATACACGTAAGCCACACCACTTACTTGGAAGATACTAAAAACTGAATACGCTAGTTAGTCAGCAGGACAAAAATTGTCGATATAATAATGTAATTTAGTTTCGTTTAGAATGAGTACTACATAAATATGTACGACCGAGTGGTTCAGCACAGTGGTAGTCATTAAAAGAATACTTATGTCCTTCCTAACTTACATTCAACTGGCATAGTAATGCAACGTGCTCTTTTTCGGCAAATTACTATCTAATGCAAAGTGTACATAACATAACTAACCATAAGATCTACTCTGTATCACCACCACTTCTACTACAGTGAAACCACGACCGCTACATATTACATTTCCGTCGACTAGTCCACTGCTACGATCTCGATGACAAGAGAAAGTAATCAGATGTCATTTAGCAGATGTTTGATATATAGATGGACATACACACGGTTACACTATGTACACGCGTGCAATTGATATTACGTGTGTGTCTGACAGTGAAATCGCATGTGTTGAGAAAAGTTGCTGTGTAGGTAGTGGGTGTCTCTATATAGTGTGTAGTGTGTAAGCACTTATGTCAGTAAGGCAAAATAGGACATTGATTCCGTTTTCTATGCTGCAGCTAATTTGATAAATTCGATATATGTATTTGTGCGTGTCGTCGTATCCATACTAATCTAGCGAAATTCCATACATTTTTATTTACTGCGTGTTTGTTTCACTGCAACTACATGTGAATATTTGCTAGTACCTGTGAAACATCTCATAGCAATGCTTTCATTCCGTATGGATAGCTCTAATGTGATAGGTATGCCAGCATTATTATTATGATTATGTTGTTATTACCGTAACAATATTGTCTGTTATAGCAGCGAGCATCTTCAACTATCAACTATGTCACCGACCAACTCATTTTATATAAAATACGCTTTATATTATGTAATAATAATACAATGACATTCAAGAGCTCCAGAGAGGCTTTTAGATGGAAGTCAAGGAACGTACATCCACATCACAGAACTAACGGCTACTATGAGCATTTTTATGCCGATGGACATTTTTCACAAAAATATCCTTGGATTATCCAAAAAGGAGGACAGTTACAAGGGCAAAAACAGTGTTGATGCGGTTTGGGGAAAAAATCTAAAGTGACTTTACCACCTTTTCCTTCTTTTTAGGACGACATCTCGCTGTATTATGAAGTTGTTTTTCATGTTTTCCGTATTTAAAAAACAAAAAATGATGTTCTTCTAGCATTTCCTTTTACAAGAAATAGGCAACGTAAGACATGGAGTCATTCCAGTGCCAGTGGCCTCAGGAAAGCCACACATTAAGTTGAAAAAAAACAAAGATTATGACATTATTTTTGACAGTGTGACTGTGCACATCTTATACCTACCTATTTTGTGAGTATCTATCTACCAACAACAGCTCGCGTCCGTCTTAAAAATATTAGGAGTAAGGCTGATGACGCTGAAATGATAAAGATGATGATGCTTCATGTCTATACCATTACAGTTATTTTATAATAATACTTTGTGTATATTTTTTCCATAAAGCTTTGATAGACTGAAAGCAAAAACGGAGAAGTGAAGAAGAGGAAAGCGAGCTGCCACTCATTCATTTACTTTCTTGCAAAAGTTGATAAAGTGAATGCACAGCAGATGAAAGGAGATTGCGTTTATCATCATCATCATCTTTATTCTTGGAAATATTTTTTATTTTATTTATTCATGCCCGTAAAAATATTTCGAGACTTGTTCTCTTGCTTGACACTTGTCATTCAAGTCAATGAATACGTAAATATTATTAATATTGCTCTTCCTATTTATTCATATGTGCGTATTATCTTATATATGCATCTGACTTTATGCTGTATTGTATTGGAGGGGTATTTAATGTAGGGTGAAAGGCCGATAAAGTGAGGTCCTCATTTTTTGCATTCATCCATACCAATGCACAAATTATTTACGCTACAGAGAGTTGTCACGATAGAGTTTCGTAAAAGTTACGCAAATAAATACTAGTATAATAATAACAATAACAAGGATGTATACTTATTAAACGGTACGATGATAAACAGACACAGAAGGCATCAAATTTATAGGATAATTATTAATACTATATATTATATACTTTTATCTATCAAGTAAAGATCGACCTACATAAGATAAGACGTCTTTTTTCTTTCAAAGAAAAAATGAATTCTAACAGTGGTGGTGTTGCCTGTAGAGATTGTGTTTCAGGCCAACCATCCTATGTGGGTGATGAAGTGACAAAAGAGCAGTCAAAGGCGGTAATAAACGTCAAACGTAAGTATATTTCACAAACGACAGAAATGTCAACTACCTCTATATGTATTCGAAATTGAGATTAAATTTTACAGAATTTTGTGGAATGTGACAAACATAATGATATTAATTTGTTTCCGCATTCATTCATCATTCCGAGTAATCTGCTATACTAAAAATTCAATTTAAAGTGTGCATTTAAATTTTAAAACATTCAGCGTACATAATACTATAACCCTTGTAAATATGCATGTACTGAATACTACGTACAATAATGGGATATATAAATATATACTATTAATCTGCACACAAATCATCTGTGATAACTCTACGTAAAGATGATTTTATTTTTATCGTGACCTTTTGGAAACACATTTAAAAAAAAAGCAAAGATTAAGATGGTCGAACAAGGTCTCTATCTGTTGCATTGATGTATTCATCCGCCAGGAATGCAACTTGAACGTGGGGAAAGGGATGGGTTCACGTGAGTTCATATCTAACTCACACCTCTTTGAACCACTTAAATTCACAATCCCTTACGTGCGGTGCTCCTAAGCTTGATGCCACAGTGTTGCGTGCCCTTCCGCCTTGCACAAATTTCTTTTACTTTTATGATGGCTTTAGCTTACGGGTAAAAAGAAAGCTTTTTTTCATTTCTACCTACTTCTCTCTTTGCGTCAGCTTTATTTTTTACTTCTTCATCTCACCCACTATCTCTATCACTTGGATTTCTACAGGATATGAAAATATATAAAAAATTTCATGATTTCAGATTGTCGAAATCTGGGGTAAAAAGCCGCTACACAAAAATACTCCTTCCTCCTCACTATACTCCAAACACGATCACACTCAGATATAAAATGAAAGAAAAGCATATTTTGACATGATTATATATTTACCTACATATGTGAAGACGCAAGGGAGATTAATGTCTGTCTAAATGTTACTTAAGTACATCTACTCCATGATTATTATAGCAATAAGCGAATGAATAGTTTTCAGTAAGTTTTTATATGAATTCATAAAGAAAGAATTGGTTAGATAGGTTAATCCGGTAGATAGACTACTTCACCTTATAAATAGGCACTTTCTCTCTGACTCGATTTTCTAAAGAAACTTGAAGGTTCTCAAGTCAAACCTGTAGTCTCACATTCTCTACTTTCTAGGTTCCATTGTATGTAATCTCAAAAAATGTATTTTTGATCCTAATTTTTGTAAAGCAACCAATTTGATAAAGGACTTCTTTATTACTACAAAATACAATTTGGTTCATTTGCATCGTATTATTTGCGTGAATAATATTTTCCAGTTGAGTCAAACTAATGTTAGCCATTTAAGAATAAATAGAAACGTAAATAAGACTAATAAGAGGGACAAGCTTTGAACTTACTACTTAATAAAAATATAAGAGAAAATTAAGATGGTACAGTAGAAAAATAAATTTAGTGGGCTTACTTTTAATGAATCATATATTTCAGTGGAATGAATAAAAGTTCGTTCAGCATAATCAGTTCCATATATTTTACAAGCCACTTGAAAATGGCCAATCGGACATATATATTTATTCATATCTCTAATATAAAATGTATTTTGACTGAATCTGAACGATAAAAAGCACTGAAAGTAGATATTCATGAGTTACTATTTCTGTTCAAGTTTTGAACAATTCTAACTTTCACACCACATTCAGCATTCAATAGCGTTTGTTACATAACCTGTCACAAAGCGAATTTATTTGTGTCATAACAAGCATTGATAGAAATGAAGAAATGCGCCGGCGATGGAAAATCAATTAATTTTGAATTGTGCAATCTATAATTAACGACAAACGAGTAAACTTTTTAGAATAATCTTTTTGTGCAATCTCGATATTTTATAACAGCGATCTATTTTGCTTCCATGTAGATCTAATCATTGTCACATCATATTCGCTTGAAAATATTTTAATAATTTAAAAATTTAGTCATTGTATGCGCATTTTAAAAACATTTTAAGCAAATGTAAAAATCAATTAAGTTAAATTAGAATAATGCACTGGCAGTAATTTAGATGAAATTATTTCTGTTCTTTAAATTCATTTTGTCTAAAAAGCATGCCCTTTTCACTTACAGGTTGTCAAGTTTTTAAAAGCGTTTTATTTGTATTTCATAACCACAAATATATTTTAATCAGTACATTTATTGAATCAATGTGCGGTAGCAACGACCACTGTCTTGTTAAAACTCAACTTAACATCTGAATTACTTGTATTTAACTATCACGATCATTCCGTTTTTAAGTGGGAATTTGAATTGGTACAGTATTATTTTATATTTATAATTCATATAGTACGTAGCATAACAAAATCTGGAAGTTCTCATTGCTTTCACTGCATATTTATATTCCAACCATTTTTTTCTCTTCGTCAGTAATAAAGCATTGTATTAATATTTTATTGTGCTATGGGAAAAATTAACCACCGTAACTAATATATTTCCTACAATTTGTGCAAGGATTTCTCATCACATTAACCAATATATGATTCATTACTCTTCCTGTTCTCATCCACTTCATTCTACTTTATTATGGAAGCGTGAGCATCCAAACAAGAGAAAGGACAAAGAAAAGCTCCTGTAGGAAAGTTGGAAGAAAAACATCTATTCTAGATAAACTTCAGTCATCGTCTTACTCACTTTCCCTTTTTACCAGCTCAAGCTTAAAATTGGAATACCAAGTAAGGGAAATAGCGAGAGTCAAAAGAATTGGGAATGTAATACCAGCAGAATGTAGACATTTACATAAATTGTGATCATTTCACTTTTCTGCTTTTCCATCCGCTTTTTTGTTTCTGATTGTAAGCAGGGTCTATGGGTTTGCATTTATAGAAGTAAACTGGAGTCGACGAAAATACTACAAGTTTTGCATAAACTAAAATTCTTTTCGCTGCTCAGATGAGTCAGTCGATCAGGTAAATGTGTAAGCAAATGATATCAAATCGCTTTTCTTATCATTACGCAGAACTTTGTATGTATATCATTCTGTTTATCTGTGGGATCCTTTGGTTTTTTGTTTGCCAGAATTCTGTAGGCTTCTATTTTGAGAATTCTAATATACATTAACCTGAAAAACACGTTTCAATGGACGATCTATCAATCCTGAGTAGTTTATAGCCATTTGTTTATTTATTTTTTATTCGTGTTTTCCATGGAAATACTTTGTTTTGTGAGGAAATTCTCGGTTTCATAAACTATATATTTCGACGAAAATATTTATTTCAATCAAATTGAAAGTATTTATTCTTTACATACACACTTCTTTATTACTATATTATAATATAATGATGGTTTCATAATGACTGAGGTTATAAGCCTACCAGATCAGAAGAGGAAAATCTAAAAGTTGTAAGAAGATTTATTGATGAATTTAATATAATTCAACTAAAATATGGTGCATTTGAGACAAAGGAGTGTAAAATAATTTGTATTCAATTTTTCACTTTGCCACACGCTAGTCACATAAATTTTTAATTTGGAATGCTTCATACAATTCCGGAATGTCATCGCTGTCTGGAGTCATGCAAACGAATCTTGGAGTCTTGTGTTGCAGAAAGGGCGCTTTTTCAAGTGCAGTTTCCAAAACGTTTTATTTTATTTTACTATAAAACAATTGGTGTTGTTAATGTGATACAAGAGGTGAAATAACTGGAATTAAATAGGCATGTATTTATTTGTCACTAGTAAATACCGGTTTTTACACAAGCAGAATGCTCACATGTCCTAGAATTCG
>JAQFYG010001643.1:0-17893 GCA_034694325.1 Entomobrya corticalis | reverse complement strand
TAAAATTTAAGACAACAGCAAAAATGACAAAACAAAGCATTTTTGTATTTCAATTCCTAATTTTTAAAAAATTAAATATCTATAGAATTTCACTTTGTATTTTATACTGTTTATGCTCTCAGGTATTTGTTTTGCAAGAATTTTGGCTCACAAAAAGAGTTGAAATTTCAACATTTAACCCTACGTAACTATTAGGTTGAATGAAACCGTAATTTGACTTTAATTTTGTAATGATCAAAACTCAGGTAGTTGAAGTAGCTTTAAAACAAAAAGTTATACTCTAAAGCAATTTGTTTTACGACAGCCTGTTTACAACGGTCGCCACTGGATCGTTAGACTTTTTTTATAACTTGCGGCCAATAAAGTGTCGGAGATCGCAATTATGGTTAGTTATTTGCGTACCTGCATAAAGTAAAAACAATTTAACGTTCTCAATTAACCAATATCATACTCTTGTACAGTCTTTGTCTTTGCGTGTGCTTTAAAATTAAAAGTAGTGGCAAATATTTGAAGTAAAAATATTTAAAATGATCTATCTCACCAGAAAATACTTGCTTTATCGTGTATGCTTTGTTGTTTTTCCGGAAAAACTACGGAGTGTTTTTGGTATTAGAAGTTGTTTTCAAAGAATACCGGTTGAGATTTCTACACAAGGCGCTCCTTTTTTAATAAAAAAGGGAAGTGTGGTGGGATGCCTGGTATTATATCAGGTAACACTCTTCTCACTGTTTCCAGGGATTTTCTTTATCACTTTAGGTCCATATAGCCTTAAAAAAGGCAAATCTTAAATTATTTTAAAATTAGAATAATTATATGTACTTGGTTGACCATATGTTTACTTAAATAAACGAAAAAACTCACACTTACCTGAAAAAGTTGTATGTAGACAGACTGTTTTATCCTTAAAGATTCCTTCCTAATATATTGTTTTCGTTAGCTAAAACTGTTTTTGAAAAATAAACGGTTAGTACAAGCATCCTCACACCTGAGTTTACTACATTAACCGAACATTCAAATTTGTTGCAAAGGTTTCAACTGACCTTTTTCCACACGGTCCAAAAATCCTTAAAGTAAAATGCTTACTACTCGTTGGATTTATGCAACGTCCGACAAAATCTCCACGTGTGCATGCTTTAATTCAATTGACAAAATATAATTCCTTGATGCGTAAATTACCTAACGTAAATTTAAAATAAAAAAATAAATGACAGACACGTAGTGAATGTTTCAATTAATTGTTTTAAAAATGGCTGCAAAATTATCAATATTCAACAGTCTTTAGTATATATAATTTTTTTAAAGTCTACCTTAAATGATAATTCGTGATTTGGTGGCCTAAAATGAAAACAACAGTCACTTTTTCTTTATCATTACATAAAATCACGAAATCTACTCGTCACGAAAAAAATATTTTTCTTAGAAAAGGATTAGCAATGAACAAGTAATGTGATTTCTTTGTGTTCTCACTTTACTCTTTACGTATTTAATATTTGTCGTAAATTCCGTCTATCATTTTCTTTGTTTTACATATCGTGTAATAAAAGCTACAAAAACGGCTATAAAGAGCAAAAGCTTGTTACCGCTTAGTTGAAAGAACTAATCGTGAGATACCAAAGGTTTGCTTTTGCATTATAACCACGACACCGTGAAAAATCTTTTTACTCTCAAACCAATAAAAGCTTTTCATTGTTGTAAATAATTGCGCCAATAAACTATTGTGTGGTTATCAGGGAATTGAGATTAAAAATATACATGGAACTGCTCAAAACTTTTCAATTTTTAGTGTTTTGGTAACAAACGATCTTAAAGATTCTTAAACCAGGTAAATAAAGAATTTTCAACATGCGTGATATTTGCGTTACTGTGGAAGATGTTATAATACAGTATGAAATAGCAGTTGTTACAAATATAACCGGTGACCAAATTACACGAGATGAGGACCAAACTAATCGAACATAATCAAGAACGCCAGATTTCTGACTCCAAAAAAATATAATTAATCATTAGTAATCTTAATGGCCGTAAACTATTTATGAATGGGTTAGGCCTATAAATGCTTCGCGTTTATTATGTCACTGACCTCTTCCTACTCATCTCTAAAAAACTGAATATGACTGATGACATGCCACTTAATACTTAATTATTATCGCTAATAAATAATAAATAAATCGTTCTCTGAGGTGGAACTGGATAAATTGAGTGCCGGCGTGGGACTGCATCTAATACTCATGAAGGATGAGCGCCCTCACTATTGGATGGTTCCTTGGCAACACAATAGGGAATTTGAAGTGGTGGGGCGTTTCTCCGTAAACAAGCCTTGTCTTAAGACTTAACAAACCATCTGGACTCCTCACCACATTCAATTTCTTCAACTCCTCTTCCTTCAAGGTAGCTTGGATAAGCTTAAAAGGGATCTTCTCTGCTCCCGTTTATTCTTCTGTAATCAGTTCTTCCACCATCACTGTTGCCTTTCCAACCTTTGCAGTGAAACGAAGAACGTAAGCTAACACACGCAACATTTTAGGATAGCAAGGAAAACTTCATGAGGCTTGTCCCCAGTGTGTTCCGTTGTGTGTTTAGGTTGACAGCTGATACGATGGTCTTTTTTCGTACTTGGCTGACTTTGTCTGCTTCAACATTTTTGCTGATAGACCACTCTACTTCTGGTTGATAGAGCCAGGTGGGTCCATTCCACCACTGATTTTCTGTAAGTTGTTTACAGAGCATCCTCGGGATGGGAGGTCGGCAGGATTAAAGGCACCAGATACGTGATTCCATTGTTCTGGTTTTGCTAATTTATTAACACGGTTATTAACAAATGATGCCCAATTTTCATGTTTTGTAGTAGCGGTGCTGGAATCACTCCAGTAGTATGTGGGCATCAATAACTGCATGTCATCATGGATTGACTTCACGAGTCTTGTTCCAATGAGGCAAGAAAGTAATTCCAGTAGAGAAATAGTCACTCCTTTCTTCGGGCTGACCCTTGTTTTTGACTGGACCAGTGACACGGACACTTTTTTCCCATTATCCACTCGAAGGAAGACTGCAGTGGCAAACAGTCTTGGCTGGAAACGCAAAAACAATGCATGGACATCCGAGTTCCTTCTTGTTTGACATAGAGTTGGCGAGAGATAATGACATCAAGTAAGTATTTAAACTGATATTTCTATAATCCAAATTCTTTTGATTGTTGCTCGTTGAGTGGTTGATCGCATTCTATTTTCGCTTGCAGTCATACTTTTTTAGTAGGACCTTTCCTACTACTGTGAATGGAGATGCCAGGCCAAGGGGATCAAACAACATGTTGAGTAACTTGTATAAGTTTTGTGACGGGAGCTGATTAGTTGCTGAGGAGGTTACTGCAGTCAAACTGCAACGTGCCATCCTTCTTGTTCCACAACAACCCCAAGACAGTTACACACTTATCTTCCAAGGAGGCCTTATCTCCTTATCTCTTATCTTATCTTATCTTCCACCCACGGAGCTCGAACTTTCCATCACTGAAAATGGTGACTGCTTCTCTCCGGAATGTATCAGCATGTGCTTGATTAGGCACACTCGAAACGGCTTTATCAACGCAGAAAAAGGACTGCAACAGCTCACAGGTACTCGGGAATTTGGTATTACTTTTAATGTGGTGCTGGAGAGTTACACCAAACAGAAACGGACTGGAAGTTACCCCGAATACAACACGCACGTGCTTGTATTCCACTACTTCTCGACATCTTTCCACATTATTCCACCAGAGAAATCTTATCTTGTCTTGATCCTCCTTTACCACGTTGATTTGCTGTAAGGCCTTTTTGATGTCGGCCACAGTGCTTATTTTATCCATCCGGAAATGAGTGAGAATTGCTGGGATCAGATCTAGCAAGTTGGGCCTCTTTTCCAGGCTATCTTTGAGGGATTGGGAGTTGGGAGTCTTGGCTGAGGCGTCAATGACGGGGCGGATAGGGGTTATGAATCCAAGCTTGTGGAATGCTTGATAGGGTAAGTAGCGACACATTGATTTGTCTGCTGATGGGGTTGCTAAATTAATGATTTCATCCTCTATTTAGGACTGAAACACATTTTATTAGTTGGTAACATGCCCCTCCTCCTTCAGCTTTCTGCTAGTTGATACTAGTCGTTTTACTGCGACCGAGTAGT
This sequence comes from Entomobrya corticalis, assembly GCA_034694325.1. Taxonomy (NCBI): domain Eukaryota; kingdom Metazoa; phylum Arthropoda; class Collembola; order Entomobryomorpha; family Entomobryidae; genus Entomobrya; species Entomobrya corticalis. The sequence goes on along the minus strand of JAQFYG010001643.1, from coordinate 13,741 downwards.
TACTAGGAAGGGGTAGGTGGCTATTCACCCATGGCTAGTAAACTGTGTAGCGGCCGGTGTCATCGCGGGTCACGGTGCTGTGAAATGCAAGAGCTGCTGTCTTGTGACCTTCTCTGGATTTGAAGTCTGCAAGATCTCGAATCCCGATTGTTTCCAATCCCCTTAGGTTACTGGCATCCTTTTCGTTTTTATTGGAGGCGATGCTCATGATGGCTAAATTTCTTTTTGTTTTTGTCTTTCCCAGAATTTGCTCGGAAAGGATTCAGCCATTTTTGGTGTGTACTGCCACTGGACCTAACTGCAGCTGAATAGGTTCCCCTCACACTTTGAGTTAATCTCCAAAGTCAGCCCCAATTAGGATTTGGATATCTTTTTTTAAACGCTGTCCACATCAGTCAAGCGAATGTTCATCCTTTCACACTCCTCCAGATATTCACCTTTTAGTTGATTACAAATTTTTCAAGATATTTTTGAGATTCCAGAAATATCTATCGAGAACTCCTGTTGCCCGTATAGACCTGAAATGCGCATTTGGTATATATAGTGTGTTTTTGGGGGCGCGACTCATGCCCTTCAAACGTCTGATGAACTACTGTTTCAGATCCAACTTGGAATAGGAACAGCTTCCTTGCTAAAGCTTCTTCTTTATAAGAAGACTGTAAGAGGGAGTTGTATGCCGCACGTGCTTTGATGGCACCGCTTGGTCAGTGTATCCAAACTGTGAGAGTTTGGACAAAACATCCGGTCTTGAGACAACATTTGCCATGAAAACATGCGTAGGTACATCCGGCTGTTTTTGGTTAATGGGAACTTTGTGTTGCTCAACTAGGGAAGGCTTATCATTTTCTTTTTCTTTTTTTCTTTCAGGTCTGGAATAGCTGGGGCACAATAAGACATGATGCTCACGGTAACAATTGACACAGATTATTCCAGACTTACATGATTTGACACCGTGTCCAGCTTTCAGACAGCGGTAGCAGGCGTTTTTACTTTTGATTGTGCTCTTTCTCTTCTCCAACTCTCCCTTGATGGCTGTACGACAGTCAACAGCGTTGTGGTTCGGCTTTTTGCATAGGAGGCAAGCTAGTTTCCCTTGTTGGGAATTTGGTAAAGAAGGGTTAAGGAAACATGCAGCTGTCTTGTCATGTGATCCAGGGTCGTGATGTCCCTTTGTTGCTGGCTTTGTTTCCGTTTCCTCTAAATTTGCTATCTTCATCTTGGATTTTTTGCCAAATCAGTGTCCAACCTCCGTCTGATTTCATTCTGCAAAAAGTAAAGTAAGTCTGGCAGCTTCTTTTGACCTGGCACACGCAGGTAGTTGTCGGGAACTGCTGCTGGTAGACAATTTTCCACAACTGGGTACAGAAGTTCTCTTATCTGGTCCGGAGTCACCCCGAGTTGTGCGAGATTGCGGATTTGGGAGTCGAGCAAGGAGACTAAGTCGATAAATTCACTCGCGGATGATTGATTGGTGTTGGTAGTATTGTCCACCACTAGCTTCAATAGATCTCTCATTTAGACCTTTATGACGGTTTTCTTGCAACCAAGTCGCTCCTCAAGATTGGTAGTTGGCCCCGGTGGCCGGAAAGCTCGTCACAACCTTGTACGCTGCTGAGTCGACGACGGTAGACTGGAGTAGGAAGTGAAGTTTCTCGGATGGGGTGAGCCTTCTATCGTTGTGTATCTCTTCGAAGGCCCCCCAGAATCACATCAAATTCCTAACGTTCCCACATTTAACGTTTTAAAAGTTTTGAGACACGATCTGTAGTAAATGTAGCTAGGACGGTGGAGGAGGATAATGATGCTGATCCCGCTAACCAACCTAATTGCTGTGCGTAATAGGTTTCGGTGAAGGTCAAGTTCCTGATGAGTTTTAATCTTACGCTCTTAAGTTGCATTTCCACTTCAAAATCCAAATTAGTTTGTTGTAGAAGTTCCAAGTAGTTGTCGTGTAGCTTTAGACACACTTTGTGCCTAGCTACAGCTATAAGTGTCGTTTGTTTAAATAGCTGATTAAATTTGTCCTTTCAGTTTTCATGCAAACCGTGTTTATGGGTGCATAAAAACGCACAGTTTATTTCAGTCGTCCGTGCAATAAGCAAATTTTAGTTTGCTCCATTCTACGTACAATAGCTGGAAGGTCAACATATTCCATGCAAATATGTAAAGAAAACCGTAAATCAGTACAAGGACCGCAACGAAACAAATATAACAGTAGTCTAAAAAACTTTGTCCGTAATCCTGAAAGCAGGTTTCTGCCAATTTGTCAGTAAATACTTTGCGTCCATCCGTAGAAATTGGTCTTCAATCTAATGCATATTTTTTGTGGAAACTAACCTTCTGCCGAATGACAATTGTAGCAAGCTACAGCTATAAGTGTCGTTTATTTAGATAGCTGATAAAATCTATCATTTCAGTTTTCATGCAAATTGTTTTTATGGGTGTATGAATACGCACAGTGCATTTCAGTCGTCCTTGCAATAAGCAAATTTAAGTTTGCTCCATACTACGTACAATAGCTGGAGGGTCTAAATAATCCATCAAAATATGTAGACAAAACCGTAAACTCCTACAAGGACCGCAACGAAACCAATATGACAGTAGTCTAAAAAACCTTGTCCGTAATCCTGTAAGCAGGTTTTTGCCAGTCTTTCAGTAAATACTTTGTGTCCATCCGTAGAAATTGGTTATCAATCTAATGCATATATTTTTGTGGAAACTAACCTTCTGCCAAATGACCATCATAGCAAGCTACAGCTATAAGTGTCGTTTTTTTAGATAGCTGATGAAATGTATCCTTTTAGTTATCATGCAAAACGTGTTTATGAGTGCATAAAAACGCACAGTGCATTTCAGTCGTCCTTGCAATAAGCAAATTTAAGTTTGCTCCATACTACGTCCAATAGCTGGAAGGTCAACATAATCCATCCAAATATGTAAAGAAAACCGTAAACTCCTACAAGGACCGCAACAAAACAAATAAACCAGTAGTCTAAAAACATTGTCCTTATTCCAGAAAGCAGGTTTTTGCCAGTCTTTCAGTAAATACTTTGTGTCCATCCGTAGAAATTTGTCTTAAATCTAATGCATATATTTTTGTGGAAGCTAACCTTCTGCCCAATGGTAATTGTAGCAAGCTACAGCTATAAGTGTCGGTTGTTTAGATAGCTGATAAAATCTATCATTTCAGTTTTCATGCAAAACGTGTTTATGAGTGCATAAAAACGCACAGTGCATTTCAGTCGTCCTTGGAATAAGCCAATTTTAGTTTGCTCCAAACTACGTACAAAAGCTGGAAGGTCTACATAATCCATGCAAATATGAAAGAAAAACCACAAACTCCTACCAAGACCGCAACGAAACAAATATAACAGGTGAGGATAAACAATTTATTTTAAAAATATGGCACACGTTTTTTCCATTTTGTGCATAGTGTTTCGATGCCACAACCTCCAGTAAATTAAATGATGACAAATTGTAGAAATTTATACTTCGAGCACAAATTTTTCTTGTTTTGTCAGCCGCAGCGACCGGTTTTACCAGACATTCTGCGTATTCAGGCTGTTTTTAAGTGCTTATTTTAACTTAAAAATTTATGATGAACGCGAAAATAAAAACTAGTCGGGACAACCTACAAGTAATAAAAAATGATGCTCGATTTTTTACTGATCTCAATTGAGGTAAATTTGATCCATTTAAGGAGGGCCAGGGAAAGAAAAATATATTTTACTTCTGGCCCCACAATGAGAAGAAAACTGAAAAATGGTTTTTTAAACGTCATTAAATGAGCAAATGCCAAATGAAGAAATTACGAATAAATCGGTTTTGAATAGGTTTTGATATATTTTACTTAAAGCTACGTACATGAGGCACGGAGAAACGATTGAAAAATTTGACAATAAGATAACTCCAGATGTTTACTGCTGAATTGACCTACTGAGTTATGCGAAATGAATGAATTTATCTCTGCTTTTTATTCTGTTTTTCCTATTGTTTTTAACAGAAACTGTTAGCAGATGTGTAATAACTGTTTATATTGGGTTATAATTATAACTAAAATGTACTTGATTGTTGGCGCAAATAAGGCAAAAAAGTTAGTCCAATACAATTAAAACCAAACGGCGACTTGGAAATTTTTCAGCTGGAATGTAGGATAATTATTGGTGAAATGAAATAATTGGAGTGTACTTTTTTTCGTTGGTACTTGAGATTCGATATGTATTCTTGACTGTTCTGTGCTTTATTAAAACGATCTATTTGATTTTTCTGTGAATTTGCCATTCCAAATCCTATTTGATAATGGTTTTTATTTTGCTGAGAAAACAAGCTCCATAACTGATCTACAAATGAATGATAAGTCCATTAGAATAGAGGAGCGAATTCCCAACTATATAATTGAAGAAATCTGTATTTGACTTTAAATACTCATTTAGCCCATTGAAACCTTACACAAGAGAACTTCTATGGACATCTGGGGGTACGCCATACGATAGAAAAACGAGATTAGAAGATGTAAAATTTAAAGCAAAAAATTGTGTTAACATAATTTTAGGTTTTTTAGTCACTCAAGCAGGTTTTAACAGTCCTAATATTCATGGGTTAAAGCAAAAAAGAAACATCAACCAAAGAAACAAATTTTTTGAAGCTTTGGCGGCTTGCTGAATAAAAATATATACTTTTTATAAACTTCATTGAATGCGAAAATGATAAGCAGAAAATCCTAAATACCAAAATTGTTTTAAATGGTTTTAAAATATAATCCAATTGAAGGAAATAGTCATGCCTGCTCTGTAAGCAATGTGTTGAGATTTTAAATTTTATACAAACGTATTGCAATTGTTTTGGCTTATCAAAATAAAGCAAAAAATCAAATGCAGTTGCCACGTTTTGCTGAAAAAATTTATTAAAGAGCAAAATTGAAACGAGTCTTTTATGACGTTAAGAAATAAGGACCATATGCAAATATGATATTCAGTGATTTCTTACACAAGTGTAATTGGGAGCTAACACAAATAATATTGGATTAATTTTAATTCTTCATCAAATTTTACATAAAAACGTGGTTAAATGTGAATTATTTTAGATGCCATTGCATATAAAAATATCCAACTTGTAATAATATAACAAAACTTGTTTTAACGTTAATTTAATATAATATCTTCCTCGAGAATGAAGTAAATAAAATTTTAATTTGAAACCAACCCACAGATACAATGAAAGGTGAAGTATATGTTATGTCATACCATAGAGTCGGTGCTGTACCACTACAATTGAAAGTATAGCACGTTGCCGCTCTGTTCCTTTTCCCTTTTTATCTGTTCAGAGCTACGGCTCATTATACTTTTGTCGTTGTCGTCAGTCCGTCATTCGGTGCTGTACTTCTGTCTTGTAAATAATGTTCAATTGGTTATTATTTAATTAAAGTTATAATTAAAATATTAAACCAAGTTCAGTTGTTTTGTTTTAGATGTAATGAGCACATACATAACAAAACGCATACGACGACCACATATTTTAAGAAATTCGTACGTTAGTACTTTTACATTGCATGCTGGCGTAATCCGCTGAAATTTGTCGGCTTAATAATATTGTGAGATCATGCCATACCATAGGATTTGTCAATGAATAAACAAAATTAAATTACAAGGGGCCAAATTATAATTTTTTCAACTCTAACCGCGATACATTATTTTTAAAATTATTTCTTAGTTTCAAATTCTGTCATTTCAGAAAATGTAAATGCTATGCTTAATGTAAATAATTGAATTTCAAATTTGTTGAAGATATCTAAAATTGACGCTAAAATCTCTACAAAGTTTAGATTATTACAGAATTTTGATGAGAATATGCTAATCAAAGAAGAACAAAACTCAGTCTAATAATTACAACAGAGTAGTACACTTCAGTTTTAAATATTTATTTAACTTTTGGTTATTGTGAAAGCAAACACACAATTTGATTAATATTTTCTAAATAAAGTTTGTTTCTAAGAATCAGACGCAAAGAGTTTTTTTTCTAAAATAAAATAATGCTCTTAATGACTACGAAATGACAAAAGAAAAGGTTTTGTCTGAATGGCGTCCTGAAGACAAACAAATATTCATAATAGCATACTTTAAAGAGTTTGTATTAAATAATTTTTAATTTATGTCATTTGGTTTGGAAGTCATCTTATGTTGAAGTTTAAAGACGTCCAATTAAGCAAGAAACTACAAATAATACGATCCAGGAACCGCAGAAACTACCGCTACCAGCACTTTCCGGATATGTCTGGCTGGTCATTTCTTGAGGTGCTTCCATTTTACATTGTTTGCACGAAAATGTAGCTTGAACGTCCGGTATATCTACGATGGCGCGTTTACAAAACTTTTCAAATTCATTAAAACTTTTTTATGGGCAAAGGATTATAATAAGAAATTTTTTATCAGGTAATAATAAGAAATATCAAAATACAAATACCTTCTAAAAGTTCCCCCTCTAACTCATAAAGAGCTTTTTTCCATTCGCCAATTTCTGCTGAAGCGCTAGCATATTCCGTTTGATTCCCGTCAGGCACGGTTGTATTTAACACTTTGTTCCCATCTAGCAACAGTTCAAGTCCAGGAAGACTTATTGTAACACCAGCCAAGTTTTGAGATGCCTGGCCTATTCCCCAAACAAGAGTTGGCTTCCAAAATTCAGAAATAATTATTGTTTGCATTTCAGACTTATAAGTGCTAGCTGCTGTGGTCATGTACAAATCCGAGCCATTTTTATATGCCATGAAAAGATCTTCGTGTCCAGGAAGAGCTTTCTTGCTATTATTAGCTGTAATATTTGAGTTTACTTCAGATTTAAGTTGAATTTGCTGGCCATCCTCTAAATCTTCTGGAGTTAAGGTTAAAATGCCAGTATTGCTTAGAACTATGGGTCGTGGAACAACTTTCCAGATTTGTTCTCTGGTCTCATTTAAAGATCGACTACGGATAGTACGGATTCTGGTTTGCTCTAATGTGTGACTTGATACTATATCCATCATTGCGCTGCCCAGTAGCAACTGCACCCGGTTGGATATCCATGGTATCGCTCCATCAATGATGACAATTTTTCCAGGGTAGTTTTCCTCATGTGGTTCCATACTTAAAACTAAGTCGGTTCCATTCGGTATTATTTTTGGGATATATTTTGTTCCAGACTTGGTTCTTATTGGAGTTATTATATCTGTCAGGTCTATTGTTTGCTTAGGCTCCATCCTAATTTCATCAATGCTGGCATGTGTTCGATCAACGAAGCCAGTGTAAATAAAGATGTCTTCTATTAAGGATGTGATTTCGTAGATTGTATTTGTTGCTCCTCCACCGGCCAGGAAACTTGTCTTGTTCACAACATTTTGGTGTACATTTTGTTGTCGAATATTTTCAGAATTCCCAACAAAAAAGAATGTGCTGACAGTGTCAAGTATCATGGTGACGCCCAGCTTACTTGCCGTATTCTGTAACTCAAAGACTGATTCTCTTGGGTTAACCGGATCATGAGAACTGTTTCCAAGAGTTGTCCAAATGGAACCATCCCGCGATATCTGAATGCTAAATCCGTCTTTTGTCATTATTTTTGGTTGTGAATAAAATTGTTCATATTCTGTTAGCCCAAAAAGCATCGAATGGTAGTACCGCTTTTCCCCAAATATGTAATATGTAATGTAAAATATGTCTTGAGAGGTCACGTTGATGAGAAAACGATTTGTGTTAACAGGTAGGCCTTTTACATGGTAAGGACTGCCGAGACCTTCAATAAGGAAAGTAGATTTTGTGATTCCGTTAATACCAACTCGGATTTCGGACTTCACTAGACTTCCCGGCTGGTGGAATTGAAATACAGGATTATCAAATTCATAAACAGACAATGGGGACTTGGTTAATGGGAACGTCTGGATTTCATCATTTACAAGTGTCAATTCCAGTTTTTGATCTTCGGCATTGAAAACGACTTTGTTGATAAAATCCGAAGGATTAAATGTAAAATTCAGAAAAAACTTGTTTTCTATTGAAGTCTGGATGTCCAACTGGCTTGTTGTTAGGTCTGTTACATAGAAACGAAATTTACCCTTTACTCCAGTGGCATTCACATTGGTAAATTTTCCTACAGAAACTTCCATTTCAAAATCACAGTCAGGACGATAAATCAAAATGACATCTTTTTCTGGTTCATCCCAACCGTCCCTCCCATTCACTGCTTTTGTGTCACAAGTGGGGATGATTATGTCCGCCTGATTTTTTCTTCCAATCACTTCCTGGATTTTTGAAATTTTGCCACGTTGAATAGATGGGGTGCTGAGAAATCCAATTTCTTCTTTTATCAAGTCAACTACAAAAACTTCAGAATTCCAAATATAATTTTTTCCTTCGATACTCAGCAAGTTGTCTCCATCTCCTCCATTGATTTCATAACCGCTTCTATCGCCGATGTCTGTAGAAACTATGAACAAGTCGTCCTAACTTCCTCCCGTTGCAGTCCAATTTGCATATTTGGTAGCAACTTGAAACACATTTTCTACTCCACGAATCCCGATTGCTCTTTCTTCAGCTCCTTTGATGTTGAATAATACTCGCCCGGATTTGGAATTCGTATCCCATATCAAAAGTCCTGGAACGGTTTGGGTCATAGGAGACAATATTTGAATTTGAGGCAACAATAGGTGAGGACTGTTACCTGGTGAGTCGTCTGATAAGTTAAATATGATCCATTGGTATAATTCAGTCTTTGAAGTTGAATTTGAGTTGAAGCTTATTTCTTCTAGTTTTCCAAGAACACGCCTTTGATTACTAACAGTTAATATTTCTGTCGTTAAAGTCCAATTTCTGTGAGGAACTAAGACAGCGACACTTACATTCCTAGTTACAGATGGTTCAGCTTCGATTTCTAGCTGTAATTTACTAGAGTTGACCCGTGCGTCAGCAATTACCTGAATGGAGTTGTTCTTTGGGTTTTGTTGTCCCGCTATTTTTAAACAAGTATTACCAGCAGTAAAAACTTGAACATTTCTTTGGTTACATGTTTCTGCGCCATCGATAAAAATATAATCAGCATCAGTGTCGGATCCACCTTGCGTCGCTACAAGTAAGGTTTCACAGGAAACGTTAACGTTGAGTTGTACGCCCGGAATACCGACAATATTTTCCACGCTACGAAATTGTTTACTGTTCCTCAAATCCAGCGATACTTTCTCTTTGAAGTCAGCACTAATTCTAATTGTGTCTGTTCCATCTCGGCCATCAATCATGTTAAAAGTGGAGGTGGATAAAATGAATTCATCTTTGTCGCCTCCCCCATGTGCTTGCCAAAATAGATAGCTGATGTTAAAAACATTTGCGACAGCACTGGAGCCCAATCTTGAATTTAAAGCGCCATTGATTCCGGTTGGTTTTGAGAGAGTGTGGAAGAAAGTTGGTTTCGAGTTTTCATTTGGCATAGAAGGCAACCAAAGTATGGATGATGGGACACCGTGAGGATTCTCCTTGAAGTATACAGAAACACCGTCCACTTTATTAGAAATGTTGAACAATAACTCGACCTCATCAGTTTTGGCATTAATAACCAGTTTTGTATAATTTGACTCGTCTTGGTCATCTTTTCCCCAGAGAATACGAGTTATTTCGCTTGAGGCAGTTTTTACAAAGACAGGGCTTAGTTGGAAGTCCTTTGAATGAATGTTCCAGGTCATTTTGATTCGCTTCCATGGGCGAGTTCCAATTGCTGCAATAAAAATGCCTGTTCTTGCTGTTGAAATTACATTTGTGTAGCTCGATACAAATATTGAGATGTTGTAGTAACAGGATGGATTATCCGGAATAATGACTTGATCAAATTTTGTTGAAGATTCGCCGCCCGTAGATATTTTTTTCAACGAACATGTAGCCTTTACTGTGTCCTTTTGATTTTTCCGTCCCACAAAACTACTAATTCTTTGGAAGTTGACGAATAAATGATTCCTTCCACTGTATAGTATCCCATTTTGGAAATCAGCTGTTACGTCATCTCCGGCGGCACAATTGTCTCCAAGGGAAATTCGATCATCTTGGTTCCCTCCAGCAATTTGTCCTCGCAATGTACCGGTGCATTTAAAATCAAACAAAAATTCATTCCGACCCTGCCAACCGCCAAAATATGCTTTTCTCCCACTGTTTCCTATTCTGAAAATATTTGGAGTTCGTTCATATTGATTGACATAGACCGTGTCATTTCCATCTTGTAAATCGTACAGCATAGCTTGTCCAGGTCGTCGACGGTAACTTGGTTGGAGAAGACCTATAGCGTTTTGACACAAATATCCACTTCTCTGCAATAAAGTTTACCATAGTTGTAATTTTACGGGAACAACATAGTTTAACATGATAAAAACCTATGTTATTTAACGTGTTAATTCAAAAAACTTACAGAATCCTTTTCATGAATTTATAGCCGTTGTTCCAAAGGCTGCCTGGTTTGCAAATGAACACTCCATTGATGACCTCGCTGGGAACCGATCGTTCCCAAAAAACGGTTCGATATGTTCAAAAATCCACATTAGAGTTGCTTCTTGGAAATCCAAACGTTGTTCTTGATTGACCATTGCACTCACATAATATTCGATCAAAGCCGTATTTCCCGATTTTTTCATCCTTGTTCTTACACGTACCTGCTCCAGATCCTGATCCACAAGGCATGTTTCTATCACAACCGGTTCCACAAACTGCCTTTTTCTCCCATTGACCTTTAAGACAATTATATCCTCCGGGTTATGACATTTTGGCCCGACAGTGTTGACATGTTCGTGTACAGGCACCTGAGTATTCCATGGTACGTGCTGGAAATACCACTCCAAAAATGTTTTCATTCTTTCTGTAAACAAATGAAGCACAAATCAATTTTTGGTTAATCGTTGAAAAAAACAGCAATTTACGTATATTATGCTTTAAATGTTTAAGAGTCTACTCATTACATGTTTCCACAAAAATAGCTTTGATTAATTAAAACAAATATTTTAAAAGAGCTTACTCCAAAAATCGTAGATATTGCTAAACAGCGATGTCGTTTGCAATCTTTACTTTGTACAAATTATCAAGGTACTCCGGTGTTTTCTTTCCAACCACGTTTCTAAAATACACGTTTGCCTTTTCAAATCCAAGCAGAGGGACTTCAGCATTAATTCTGGCAACTTCATTTGCTGTTTTAAAAACACCAACAGCCAGTTTGATTACAAATTTAACAATCATTCCCACTTCAATTGCAGTTGCTGCGGCAGGCGGTAACGCTAAAGATACTGCTGTAACTATTGCTGTTGTGGTGAGACTTAGGGATCCTTCAACAATATCTACAATTGCATCGTTCTTATCGTATCTGTTTTTACTATTCTCCAATCTCTCAACAGCTTTAAGAATCGAGATAACTTGGAATGGTATATTGGTAATTCCGAGTGGATCTGCTGACTCTGCTAGATTATGAATGAATTTTCCAACACCAGTTTCGAAATTGCTAGTATCCAAATCAAAATTAAGTCCCCCAGATGATTTGGTCAGCGCTGTATTATTTACTGTCGTTTTTTTTCTCGATGTTGAAACATCCCAGAGCTTAGTCTAGCTCCAACAATTGCAAGAGCAGATTTGTCTCCATTTTTGATGCCATTTAAAATGGTTTTAGTTAGAAAAGGTTTTTCAAAAGATGAATTATCCACCAATGCATCATCTGAGTAAGAAGTATAAAATTTTCTGCTAAACATATTGGCTAGACTGCGGCATAATTTGGACTTGCTTATGCTAATCTTAGTTTTCACTTTGGATAGCAACGTCTGAACGCTTGCCATTCTTTCTTCGACTTCCGAGATTATACTGATTTTCACGGAGTTCCGTTTTGGATTTCCACTTTCGTTTTTTGCAAATTTTAAAGCTGCGTCAATAGAATTCACTTCAAACACGTGTGATTTTGCTTTCTCTAGTTCAACCAATTTAAACATATTTTTTACATCTTGCTCTGATCCCTAATAGACTTTGTCTCTGTTTTTGTCAACCAATTCTGCCAATGACTGCTTTCCCGGGCTGTCCGATTTTTTGTACTCAACAACAAACTGTTTTGCGGAGATGTAGTCTACCTCACCTTTTGTGTTTATTGAAACTGCACAGTTTTCTTTGGATGCATTTTTTGTTCCATGTACTTCGCAAGTCGTTGTTGCTGAATTTCTGTTTATCACTGTACCTTGTAAAAATCGATGATTGTTACGAAGTACTTCTTCTTCAGCTTTATTCTTTGCATTTTTATACCGAGAAGTGTCTGCGAGTATTCCCGGAGTCGTTCGTTTTATCTTAAGTTCCTCGAGCAATTTTTGTTTGATAAGCGAGTTGCGTTGCAGCTCTTCTTTTGTGATTTTGGTAATTTTTTCCATTTTTAATTTTTGGACTTCAGAGAGCTCCAATTTATGTAAATGGTAAATTTTTTTGTTACGTATGCCCAAGTTTAAGTTGACCTTGAATTTACCTGCATATACTTGCAGATCATTTCCGATTCGTTTGAATGTTATTTGTGTTACATCATATGCAGCATTGGTCTGAAATAATTTGTCTTCGTTCATGATGCAGGTCGACTTCTTCAAATATTCGTTGATAGCGGGTTGAATATCTTGCTGCAATGTGGCAGCCTCTGTGTCTACAACTGTTTGCGATGTTGGGTAGGTATAGAATGGCCAACCTTTTGCATCAACTTGTGGCAAAAAACCTCCCATGTACAATGTACTATTCAAATTCAACAAATAAGTCTTCATGATAACCTTATCTCCTCGTTTGTCTGTAAGATATTCAAAACTTGATTTTCCGTTCCACTTTGGTAACAAATGCTTTGCTGCAAATCGTTCTGAATCGGGCACAAATAATTTCTCGATGGAGTTCAATTTTGTTGCCTTGATTTCATGCAAAATCCGCAAGAATGGGTTAACTGCAGTAGTGTTGAATTCTGATGCGGTCTCAAAAACAAGACAGGTTCCGACGAGGGCAAATATCAGACGACTCACACTTTTTAACTTCATTTTGAATTTCCTTGATTTCTTAAAGAAAATTTCAGTAAAATCTTTTAACAGTAATAATTAAATGGCTCCGGCTTAAAATGTTTAAGTCAAACTCTAAGCAGATACCGATAATTTGTTAGAAAATGTTATTTAAACTCACCGCATGTACCCTTAATGGGACAACAAATAAACTATGAAACTGTCAATTTTAAAAAAATAATAAAAATTAAAACAAACTTTTGTTATATGGGTTAATTCCTCAGAAGCCTAAAATTCTTGATTATTATGAATTTTAATTGCTTAAAAGTATCCTAAAAGCTGCATAGTTTACACGAGGTAGATAAATTGAAATAGCACACACGTAGTTTTAAACACCATTAATGTTCAAATTTAGGATAATATAAATTTAAATAATTAAACGTTATACTTACCAAAATTGGTGTGCCCGCAGGCAGGCAGATTAATTTATAATATTTACACTATAACAGGCAAGTTGTAAGAATGTATATAAAATTTTTAAAATCTTATAAGGGAATGTGCAATGTAATGTGTGAGATATGGCTTAACTCGTATTGTTCATTATTTCTTTTATGAGAGCATGAGAATCAAAATAGACATTGCCCAAATATAATAAATAGACTAGAAAAAGGTGGAGTTTGGATTGCTTTAAGAACGTAACTACTTCATATTATTAAATACTAACTGCCCAATTATATACATAATTACAATATA
>JAQFYG010001642.1:0-17895 GCA_034694325.1 Entomobrya corticalis | reverse complement strand
GTTTATATGCAAACATGTATAAAGTTATGATCAGCAAATTAATAATTATCAAAAAGTAAACAAACTAATTCAACTTTTATATAAACCAACAAAGCTTATGTAAGCTTTAACGGCCACTCAAAATTTCCCATTTATTTTGCTGTTTGATCCCATGGGAGTATCTTTAGCCCCTTCCAGTATAAACTTTCGTAACACCAATAAACTCACGTAACGTAACATTTAACATGCATAATATGTAACCATCAAATCAAATAAAATCAAATTCGTTCATCCATCTCTTTCTACATAATAAATAAATTGATAGATAAATGTCCAGTTCCCATGCCAAATATCTCGTAAATAATTTTACGTCACATCTGGGGAAACTTTGTTTCATACATTCCTGGCCTGAACATTGTTCAAAACATATTTTAATACGGGCGCATAAACTTGACAGAAAAAGCAAGTAAAATGTATACACACATGCTCATTTTCCATTATGACTGATTACCTTCTCCGTTCTCTGCTCGCTTTCACCTTCACAACCGGATGATCATTTTCTGTGCTCAAGTCTTTCTACGCCATTTATTATATTCCCAGTAAATAAAATTCTGCGTTGTAGTTTACACAAAATGATTTTATTACCAAGCTGTTGTGTTGTTGAGTTTACTCTGTACCATATCATTACATATCTACTCATGCGACAAACGCACATAAACACTGGAAAAGTCCCAATAAAATTTTCATTAATTACTTTCGCCATAACCATCACCTTTTACCACTTTCACCATTCAGCATCCTGCTTTCAATCCGAGCCTTTTTTCCATATGGACAAATTTGCAGGAATCCCTCTGGATAATTTATTACGGTGCGTACTTCATGGTCAATGTGAAACGCAAAGTGAAAGGCGTACATGGTGAAAGGAAACAAGAAGACGGAACATCATTCGAATCAAGCTTATTGCCTATGTGCCCATCTCAATTCCCATTGTCATTTAAAATTTTCAGTGCAAAGCACACATACAGACAATTCGACATTGCTTTGGTCTGTTGCTCACTCACTCAGTCGTCATTTTACTTCAAAATCGTTAGATGTTACCGCTACAAAACTAGAGAAAAACAAATACTGTAATGATATATTATTATTATTTTCTCTGCGTTTTCTCTCTTGGGATAAATCAGGTATGATGGCAATGATGGGATGGCATGATACGTAAAATAACAGCTGGGGAAAAAGGCCGTTAAATTATAATGATGTTGATGATAGCATGTGCGAAGAGAACTAACGCACTTCTTCTATTATTTTTTAAATTAGCATCGTTTTCTATTTTCTAGCTTTCTCTGCTTTCTTTCTACTTTTAACTCAATGCCTCCATATTCCTTTTTTAAACGTATTATCATCACTGTAACTATATCAACTATACATATTTTCTCCATCTAAAATTTCTTGTCTTTTCCTAAGGTCACCAGTAATACCATCATATTATCATTTGAACCGCTTTCACTACTTTCTTTCTCCAGCTTTTTCCCAACCAAAGTGTAAAGTATAATCCTACCAAATGTTGCGGAATGAAATGATGAGCATTTTCCACTATCGTAACTGCCTTTTACTCTGATATAATAATAATGACTATTTGATATTGGCTATAGAGAAAGTTTGAAGTATATTTAAAAGTGAAAGCACATAAACGACTCTAGTAAAAATATGTGTTTTTATACTATCATTACAAACCCGTTTCACTTTAAGTTCATTATTATCATCATCTAGAAGAAATAAAGATGGTTGCAGTTTTTCCAGCCCTATTTTTGTCGGGCCTTTTTCACGCATAATCTTATAACAATGCTTTTGTCAGGAAATTTCCAATGGAAATATAGAGACAACCGACATAGGGTTCAAGATGATATTGACGATCATCATCATCGTTTTCAAGAGACGCCGCCGCCAAATACTTTTGCGGTAATCATCATTGTAAGAAGAAAGCATATTGCTTTCCCCTTTTCTTTTCTCCTTTCTCATCATCTTCGTTTTTTACCTCATTTGCTTCTTCTTTTCTATAACCCGACATCCGATAAAAAACATTTTCAATTTCGTTTCTACACTTCACCGCCAAATAATATATTTCTTAGCAAAAAGAAAGATAGAAAGCAGAAGAAAAGAACCAATATTTTTGGATATCATCATCAATGTCATATTATCGACATCATCATTGATGATCGTGTTGCCAAAAATACGTATATAAATTTTATAATAATAATAATGCATTCTCTAATGTACTTCTATTGTTTGCTTCCTTTTTAGCCTTTTTTCTCAAGTACTCATGCATGCATCCATGCAGCTCTACTCCTTAAAGTTCATTGAATCGTGTTCCTCTGTTCATTTTATTTTTCTCAAAAAACGTTTAACTAAAACAGCAAGATAAAAAAGAAAGGATTTTGCTTTCTTCTTCCGCTTGAATTCATTAAGTAACGAAGATACATACAAAGCAAGCAAAACGGAAAAAACCTTGTAAGCCTTTACAGCCGTTATAATAATAATTCCAATGTTTTCTTTTCGTTTACACTCATCCCTTTTTCTTTGCTTTCACTTGTGCTTTCTCGAGTGGATTTTTCTCTTCTTCGAGTGGAATAACCTTCAAGAAAATGGGAGTACAACATTCTCTTATCTTGTTTGTGGACCATAGTCGTCATCATCATGATCATCAGCAAACAACAAAAGCATATATGCATATATGCATGCTCATTTCTTTTTTAGGCTACTGGTCTATTTTTATGCAAAAAAGAGAAAGTGGGAGAAAGTAAACGAGAATAAGTAAAGAAGAAAATCTCTTGCTTTTCTCTCTATTACTCTGTTTTCTCTGTTTGTACTTGCTGATGATGAGGAGAAAGTATAGAGAAAGCAGGTCGATAACGATGATCATTGTTATGATCAAAAACACACAAGAAAAAACCATTTATAGAGAATAGCATCTAACCAAGTGCAAAAATAAAAATCTCTTTAAGAAAATAAACAGAAAAAAGTAGACCGTCCTCTATTCCTTGCAAAAAAATAAGTTGAAAGAAAAGTGGATTATTTTTCGGTAGTAAGCACATGTTTTGCAAGAAAGTAAGAATTATCTCTGTGCTTTCACTTGAGAAAGAGGTTGATGTTCAAGATGACGATAATGTTTTATAAGACGGGGAAAGCTAAGGATAACGATGCCTATCTCCATGAGCTTGTTTGCAGTTTGCAGTTTTTGAGAAGGAAAAGGAAGATGATCATTAAATTATGTAGCCCAAAATGATGTCGATGATGATCATCATGCCCTGCATTTTCTAGTCTATAAAGAAGTATAGGAGATGCAGTGGTAAACGATAGCATCAAAATATTTCAAGAAAAATGCTGCTGAAAGTTCATAATAATATAATTTATAAAAATGATATTGCAAATTACTTTGAACGGCATAGCAAAAAAAGCATATTCAAAAGTGAAAGTTCTAAAAAGAGTACTTACCCTGGCATTGTGAAGTTAATAAAAGGGTGAGAAGAATGGCAAGGGCGGTGATCACACTGGAATTTTTCTTTCTCATTCCACCTCCTCCACCTCCACCCCCTCCCACTCCCCCTCCACCTCCTCCTCTACCAAAATAGTAGTTTGTGTTATTACCGCCCAGAAACATAATGTAATAATAGTGAAGGATCATGGATCCCATCACGGTCAACAACATCGGACCTGATAACTTTCTTCTCGATTCTTTGCCGAGTACTGCTGCTACTTCTGGTGTTCCTTGATGATGTCGATGATGCTGATGATGATGTTAGAAAATCTGCAATAATCGACTATCTTGCAAACGATATGTTTTTGGAGGAGAAAGCGGAAAGAAAATCGAGTTAACTTTCTCTTTTTTCACTTTGTTCGAGTCGAGACTTTCCCTGATGATGGCTATCTATTTATACGTGACTACTAAAAACGTACATAAGATTAACATTATAGTTGAGATGGTGGTCGGTCATTCTGATGATAACACGATTGCACAGAAAAGTAAGTAGAAGATCAAGTGAAAGTCAGTGTATACAGGAGAAAGCAGATTTCCTCTTTTACTTTCTCTCAGAAAAAAAGATATCGATGATGATGATACTGAGATTGGATATTGTTTTTTTCTTCTTTTTCTGGTTGTTTTACAACTTGTAGCATTTACCGATATCTTCTCCCAAGGAGCCTAATAGCCACTCAGTAAAAGTGAGTGAAAGTTGAAACAACTCTTCTTCTTTTTCTTCAACTGAGTTTTTTCCTGAAGTTTTTTTATTGGTTCTATTTAGATTCCTTTTTGGAATAGAAAAGCACGAAGACAAAGAAGAAGATGCCAATTTCCTTGAGAAAAAGATTCAAAATACCTTCATGGGTTCATGGAGAAAGCATGTATTTATAAAAACGTAGAAATAAATGGGAAATGAGTTTTTCTTCTTGGTTTTTTGGTTCGCTGTGCACACTGCTCTAATAAGCTTTTTTATCTTATCTTTTGTGAGAATACAAGGTGCGTGCACTCACAGATTCACAGACAGTAAAAGAGAAAGTCTGGAGAGAAGACACGTGTACTTACTTATGTATAATCATCATGACTAGATTTTTTTGTGTTGTTTTCACTTTTTCTTTTAAAAAAACCTATTCAGTCAGTCACTGACTCACTTTGCCACGGTGTGCTTTCGAATTGGCAATCAGAGAAGATATATCATTACACTGTGATGTCATGCTGATATTTTACTAGTGAAAGTTGAGTAAAAGTAAAGTCATGCTGAGCTTCACGCAGATTTGCTTTCTCTTTTTTCTTCCATTTTAACGTCTCCATTTTGATCACGACACAGCATGTATATATCTTGTATAATAATAGTACTTAAATTTTGTTTTTTGTAATCTTGTATTATCCACAAACTTTTTTATAAAACTTTTTTAGTTTGGAAAAAGTAAAGTTGCAAAACAAAGTAGAAAGTGGAAGGATAATAGTAATGTAGAACAATGTACAGGAGAGGATGTTGCAGAATAAAATTGGTTGGCGTTTTTGCGTGTCAAAATACTTTTTTTAGAGTAGGAGGGCTTAGAACGTGTTGATTTTGAGTTTTGAGGTGATTTATGTCAAAACCACTTCAGCCGGTAATTATATTTCGCTCCGTGGACAGGTCACCGCGATCACTGCTAACTTTGTTCCAGTAAATCTGCAAGTTAAAAAAGAGACAAATAATTTTAATAATTATACTAATTAGTTGATTTATGATTACTGTTTTGCATGATCCAAACTTTTTGATGCTGAATATATGATGACCATACAATTAAATCATTAAAATAATAACGGCGTTGGCTTTAAGCATTGTTATTTGTGACTAAAAATATTATTTTGATTGTAAGGACACAGAATAATGCTTATGATTCACATAGTTTTTTTTATTGAAAAGAAGACATGACATGATGACACAATCTATTGCAAAATAGGACAGGCTTACAAGTTTAAAAAACCAGCGTGAGTTCATAAAATTTTGAAAGTAAAAAATTAACCTTATTTTCTTGGAATGGACATTATTGGTACATGTTTAAGTACCTTGACGGCGCTTCTACACCCCCTCATTTTCTTATCTGTAATCCCGCCCCCACCTTTTCAAAAATCTTTTTAACGTGTCATTCCCCTTTCTCAAACAAAAAACAAGAAATATAACGTAGATTGCTCCGTACAACGCAGATTGCTTAATCATTTAGTTTCTTTAAAATAAAAAGATAAAAACTATATAAACTTTTTTTATGGTCACGTACCAAAGCATACTTTTTTCACTTTACTTTCTCTATTCTAGGTAGGTATATACTTTTGCTTGGCTAATCGAGTACTCACTGTTGCGAATCAAAAGAAAAAGAGAGTAAAACTAAAAGAAAGATTTTTTTGTTATTTGTACCATTTCACATTGCAAATAACCGATCGATTGCAAAAGAAGAAAGCTAGAAGAAAGCACATTTATCTGAAATAACCGGCATTTTTCAAGCATATCTTTAATTCTCATCTCCTATTTTATTCAATGTCTGCTCATCTTCGTTTAATGTACTCAAAAGAAAAGTTCCTTTTTTCTCAGAAATTTTTACGATTATGGGTACAGAGAGAAAGCACAGAGTACACATAGTCAATCGATTAATTCCTGCTGATATATCTCAAAGATATCATGATACTACCTATTCACAAATTGCCTGTAAAATCTAAGTTAAAGAGAAAGAACTCTGGAAGTGAAAGCATAAAAACTATAGAATAAACTTTCTTTGGAACTATTGCCAAAGGGTTTTATAAAAGCGATGTTCATACTGATAATAATGATGATGTTGAAGGATAAAAAGTAGAGTAAAAAACTGTATTTATTTGGCATGTGTGTAGGTAGCTTATTTTTTCCTTCTGGGAATAGATAATGCTTTCTAACAGGCACACATACACTTTCTCCACTTTAGATTCTAGTCCTCTTTTTAGACAGTTTGACAAGTTGGACTTGACTTGACTCTTCTACAACAACAGCTACTACTAACTTCATTTTACTTTTTTACTTTCACTTTGTAAACTAGTAACCCAGTGCACTTGTCATAGAATAATAATTGCTAGTTCTACTACCATTTCCACTTCAAAAATAGTAAAAAATTACTAGACGTTCATAATAAAATGAAACGAGTATGACAAATAAAGAGTACAAGTTCTAAGCAGTGTTTTCACCACTTTCACTGATTTTTATTATATTTGGCATTTATTATGTTTTTGTACATTTGGCCGTGAAAAAGAAATACGGGACTTGATGAGTGGTCTACTAACTGAAGAGCAACATACAGCCTTGCATCTGTGCTTAGGTTTCACTTCGTGCTTTCGCTTTTCATTTATTTTCATTTAGTTTTTTGTTGTTTTCTCTTCGGTCAAGTGAAAGTGTCCACTTGAGCAGGATGATGAAAGAAAGAAATTGGAGCATACAGTCTACAAGCGTGTTATTTTATTATTAATGGGATGTTTCCATGAAGTATTTCCGTAGATGTTGAATGTTTGCTGATGTCCTCAAATACTTTCCCTTTGCTTGTGTAATTTGTTTTCTCTACTTTCCCCACATGTTCTTTTTGTTGATTTTCTATTATCCTCAGTGACTTTCATACAATTCTTCTCGGAACCTATATTGAATTGTCTTTAAAATAGCTTCCTTTACGTTCCATTTTGTAAAAACGAATTCTCTTAAAAGTATTGCTCTCGTAATAATCCCTTTTGGTGTATTTATTTAGTGAACTGACCAGTGCGACTTTTTAATGTATGTATATATCCACGGACACGTCTCACTGCATTTTATTTTCCCCACTTTCTCCGCTACCACCACCACTAAAGCCACTTAAGTTTTCACATTGTAAAAAGCTATCGGAAACAAGAATAAACTTTTGTGTGTGTCTCTGTTTGTTTGAAAGAGAGAGAAAGAGAGAGCATGAACGAATAAAAGTGTAGATACATCATATTAATATGCTTTCTCCTTTTCTCTCGTTGTTGTTCATAAAGTGGGGAAACGGCCGGAACGGAAATGCTTTCACCGTGACCACCAGTCCTTACCACTACACACACAAACAGCAAGCCCATTGCCAGCTAGCACGTTGTGTGCATATATTAATAATAAAAATGGCTCGCTTTTCTCTGGACCGGAGAAAGTTTTCTCTTCATTCTTTCCACCAAGTGTATAAACAAAAAAGTGTGTGGGAGAGAAAGCATGGTGTAGCATCATTTCACAGGGAAAGTAGCTGGAACATGTTCTTCTTGTCTTCCTGTGTGCTCCTGACACGTCCTTCAAGTGGCCAAAAAGGAAAAAGAAAGCAAGAAGAAAACAAGAAGAAAGCTACCAACCAGCAGTACCAGTAGCCCAGAAGCCATAATATGCCAACCAGTTAGTTAAGCTATGTAACCAAAGAAACAAGAACAACTTTCTTCACTTTCTCCAAAAAAGAAAAAATGTATAAAGGATAATGATGATATTCATACACACTCGCCTGCTTTCACTTTATTTTCGCTCTGTGTGCTTGGACAAGATGTGCCTATTCATTACATTTTTCGGAGAAAAACGCAAACTTTCTCTTGCATTTTTAGCCTGTGGCTGTGTGGCAAAATAAGGCATGGTATGGCCAAAAACTCTTCAGTTTACTTTATCAGCCATTTTTTTCTTTTTTAACTTACTTTTATGTTTACACATTCTCATATCCTAATATCCCTACACGTTTCAAAAACAGCTGCACTTTCTCTTTAAATCCAAAAGTAGAACCCACACACACACTTTTTACAAGAGGGTCGAGAAAGTTTTATTTGGTGCTAGTCAAAAAATTAAGACGTTAAAAGAATGGGACGACAGGGAGTCGTCGTGTGTGCTGCACATTTTCTATGTAAAACGTATTCACTTTGTACTCGAAAATCAACATCACGTTTTTTGCAAAAAAAAACTCAATTCATAATAAGTTTGTGCACAGAGAAAAGAAAAACAAAAAAAGAGAAAGTAAAATACATATCAAGAAGACATGTCTCTTTGTATTACGACTAGGTAAAAATGTAAGAGAAAGTACGTGTCAGAAAAAGTAAACTACTTCATCAAATTTCGAGAAGAAATCTGAATAATTGTGTGTTCGTATGCATTTGTTATATTTACACACTGAGAATGAAAAAGAGACGAAAAAAATACGCCTTTTATCTCAATATACCACTCACTTTAAAGTGAAAATATGTTTGTTCTAATAATGAAAATGTTTATTGAATAGATAATGAAACGTTAGTTGTTATAGGATATGGGGTCGTTCATAGGGTATGTATACTAAAATAATAATACAGTAATACTAGAAACCAATTTTCATTTAAATTATTGTAACTTTAAACAAAGTAACTACGTAATTTTCCTTATGTGCCTTTTTCTGTGACTGGTTCCGGTAAATATTGAGAGCCATTCTATCCTATCAAATTACAAGCGTGTGTAGTAATGAGTAATGAGAAGAAGATGAACACAAGACGTTAAAACGAAGAGGAAAGTAGGTATTGGTTGTTAGTAGAATATGTATAGAAGCAGGAAACTTTTCCATTGTCTTTGTCCTTTTCTCTCTCGAAACTCATCAGCATTGTCATTTACGCTTGTTGAGTAACACGATGAGGACTGGAGAAAGCAAAAAAACAAGAATGGAATTTGAGATGCCTTTAGTGTCGTAATACTAGTAAGTAGTATCTTCTTTATAGTATCCTGTCACATGGGGCTGTTCACACATGACCAAAAAAGATTACAAAAAGTTATGACAAAAAAAGTTAAGGTTTTGTCACGTCAATAATGAACAACCCCATTCCATCTTAAGTCAACTAGTACTATGCATCTTACAAAAAAAAGTTTTAACTATAGATTTTTCAGCCTAAAGAAGAGGTCTCATTTTCTCCAAAGAAATGGAACTACATACATCGACTTGAAGACAAAAAACAAGTAGAGAAAAAAGACAAAAGAAAGCGACTTTCTCTTCTTCTTTCTCTCATTCTTTTGACAACTCTGTTTTTAATCAGCAACCTCCCAGCAAGAAAGCAAAAAAACTTGTGTTTTCTACAACTAATGTCTTTACACTTTATTTTAGAGGATGAGGAGGAGGCTTTTCTACTCACATCAGATATATCTTTCAATTTGAGTGACAACCTATAATGCATTAGCTTCAGAACAGTCAGTCAGTGTGTTTGTGTGTTTCAAAAGAAAAAGCGAAAGTGATTCATCACTTTCATTTCTTTTACGTCTACAATGCCATATATAACATTTTCGTCTTTGTTTACGTTTCAGGAGCTGTGCATAAAACATTGGCAAACTTTTCAAGTTTTTACGAATACGTAAAAATATTTTAGCGTCTCTAATGTTGATTCCCAACCTTCGTTTATTTTTATCAAAAAACGTGTGATTTTAATCAACCGACTTTTATAAACACGCCCGTGTGCTTGCAAAAGCCTTAATTAACACATATTCATTCACACCGCTTCAATTCAACGGCCTAAATTAAAAAAGTGGGTCTATGCCTCTTTCCTTAGTTCCCTCCCAATCTCATTCCACTTGTTTCTCTCCTTTTATTCTATTTTTGTAGGATTTTTTTCTTCAATTTGATATCCAATGCAGTCATCAGACATCACAATTCACATACATTTTTTCATTTCTTTTATTGATCATCTTGTTGCGTGCGTGTTTTCCGCCACTCATAAAAATTCTCAAAATAATATAAAAGTATGTATGTCTTCGTATACTTATTTCAGTTATCACGTGCCATCTCCCTAGCCTGCTTTCTTTCAATTTTGAAACGTGGACTTTGACGCCAAAAAATATATAGGCTTATCGGCAAAAAATTACTGTATTTTTTATTTCCGCTTTCTCCTTCATTTTCTCTATTGTTTGCCACATTTATTATTTCTTACTTCAAAGAAGAGGGCCGTTCACAAATCAGGCAAGTTTATAACTCTGTTTTCTAGTGAAAGTGGAGAAAGTGCTAATAGAAAAATACTACTGACACTTTTTCCTTCCAAAACATAGTATTATTGCTCAGCGATTATATTTTTTTATGACTGTATGACTTCCACGCCGCTTGCGACCACCACTACCACCAGAAAAATAACTTGGTTTTTGTTCACTTCCTGATTGCAAAATAACTTTCTTTTCTGTAGCTTTCCCTTCGTTCTTTACAGCCATCAACAATAAAAAGCTGTACTTAAAGTGCACAACAAATAGCTAAACTACTAGAAAAGATGTTGTGATAGCACACGCATTTTTCATATATCTTGACTTGCTGTTTCCTCTCCATTTTCCTGTCTTTACTTTCTCCACTTTCACTATACATCTTAGTTTATATACGTTATGTGGCCATCATGTCATGCAGAAGGCCGTAATAGAATTTCAAAAAGAACAAGAAAAAAACTTTTTTTTCAGTCTTGCTTGCAAAGTCAAGTAAAAAAGAATCCAAGAAGGATGGCAAGTGAGGAGGAAACTTTTGGTTTTTTGACTGCAGCATTCTAAAACCGTGTGTAATGCTTTATAGTAAAAAGTGAAAGCAGGAGAAAGTAGGAAGAAAAGAATTTTTCGCAGAAAAGAATAGAAAACTTGATAGGCTTCACATCACCATCGCCATCATCAAGATATTATTGTGCTTTGCTGTACTTTCTCATCTGACTTTCTCTCAAGACACACAAGCAATAACGCGTACACACAGTACAGAGAGCACACACACTCACAAAGCCATATCATGATCATATCATCACGATCATGCCATAAAATAATAATAAAAAAATGTTTCAGAGCCAAAATCTTTTGCTAAGGTTTAATGTTTGGCTAGTGATGCGGGGGAGGTAAGAAGTATCAAGTTGCAAAAGAAGAGAGAGAGAGAGGTTCATTGACAGAAAGAAAGCAAGAGAAAGTAAAATAAAGCAGGATACTTCCTTTCTTCTTGACTTGTTTTCTCTTTGCCTCTTATATATATTTTTCGGTAAAATGGGCTCGTGGCATGCCACAACACAAACTAAAAGAAAGCAAAAAAGAAAAGACAAGAATTTTTTCTGTTTTGCTTTATTTTTTCTCAAGATTTTTTTATAGCTGCTTATTATATAATATTTTTTTGCAAGAAAGGATAAAAAAAAGGAAAGGGTTACATGAGAAGGTAAAAGAAAGCTATGTATTCGTGAGTGATCTTAGCTCTGTGACTTGCTCGATTGCACGGGAACAAAAAACTAAATGAATGAAAAAATGTTGCGGCGTTGATTTTGTTTCTTGGTTGAGTTGCGTGAGACTTGAGACTGGAGATTTTTAGAGCTACACGTTCAGCAAACGTACATCCCATTTATTTCAGTGATGATGATGCTGTGATTTTCTCTCTTTTGGTTTCTCTTCCTGTTTAGCTGACTGAATTGAGCTTGAGAGAACAAAACGTGTGTAAAGTATATTTTTTGTTCATGAGAAGAAAGAAAATAGGAGTAAACGAGCTACTACAACCACTACTTGTACCGGTAATGCCATTTATTAGAAACACGTAGACATAGACTCACATGACTTGGAGAAAGTAAGAGAGAAAGCAAAAAAAATGCGTAAATTTGATTGCATGAATGAGAGGAGACGGCTATGAAGAAGAAGAATGTAATGCGTAAGATGCGTGTGTGCGTGGGCGTGTGAGATTTTTTATAGATGGTTTGGTTACTCCAACGCCGAGCTAAAGAATAAGTCAACTCCAAATATTTTCTTTTTTTCCGGTTTTCCTTTGGGTATTTTTTGCTTTTGTTGTTGCTGTGCTGCTGCTTGGTCTTAGTGCCATTTAGTATTATTTTTTCTGGCAGAAAACCCACGAAAAGAATAATAGGAGTGAAAATGAAGAAAGAAAAAAGTTTTTTGTGATAAACTTTTTTCTTTTGAATAAAAAAAATCCCCGCGTTTTGTCGATTGCACCGCACAGCAGCAATAAGAGTCGCAATCACAACTACTTTTGATGTTATTTTTGGTAGAGAAGGTAGTAGCCAAAGCCAAAAATAGCGTGAACCTGAGGTCGAGATAAAAAAAATTGGTGCTGTCATGTAAGGTCCCCTCAGTCCAATTTTTAAAGGACGCGAGCAAAAGAAAAAAAAATATTATAAGAAAGGACGTTAGCGAGGGACAAAAAAGCACGGGAGACCAGAGATATCCAATCCACGTGCACAAACAAAAAAATAAAACAAGTACACAGAAAAAGGGAGAAGAAAACGCATCCCATTCTTTTCTGTCGTCTTCACTTCGGTTGCTCATATTCAAGAAAATATCGGAGAAAAACGACTTGTGTCTTTTTAACGCCACAAAAAAAGAAAAAAGTTGAGAGTAAAAAGAGGAAATAGATATAAATGAAATGGCCGAGCATAGACTTTACGACTATGCTTCTTTTTAGTGACCATTTTTTTTCTTTTTCCGGGCGATATAACGTTCAACTGTCTAGTTTACAATGTTTACCTTGTTCCAAGTTGGAACGGACAACGGACGTGTATATGCCTGTAGAATGGAGACAAACAGCAGTGTGGACAATTGAGTGTTTATCTTGGACTGTTACATGCATTCTTATTTTTTAGAGGAAGCAAATGGTGCATTCTCAATGTCATGCAGGTTTTCTTTCTAAATGAGTGTCTGGAGTATCCTCCCACGCACACATAAATACGCACTATTTATGTAGAAAAAAATGTACAGGAAGAAAATGGTAGACAGTTTTATGGACATAAACAAAAGGGTAAAAAATGTGTTTTATATCGATTTTGTTTGTTGATGATTGTGTATAAAGAAGCAGAAATGTATAGCTTTTTTCATATTTATGTATTTATACAATTGCAAAGTCCCAAAAACGTGTACTGGGAATTTTGAAGCAAATGTCTTAAAAATTTAAGTAATTACCAAACATTTAATTTATTAAAAACAGAAAGCAAAAGAAATACTGAGAAGAAAACGTCTAAAAAGATATTAATTCTACAAACAATCAACGAAAACAGTCCAACATTTCTCATGCCCACGCGTCACCATCAAGCAATTCACTAAAAGAAAAAATGCCAACTATTCTTTATATTTCTACAAAGAAATACCTGTCGTCTGACAGCCTCATATTTATCCTTGACACGTGTGCAAAGAAATAAAGGTAGAACTCAGAGGTAACCGGGAACATTATTTTGATACTTTGCTCTTATTGTTGTCCTCTACCTTTAGTAAACCGAGAAATTCAGAGAAACCCCAAAAGAGAATGGTACGATTACACAATGTTTTTGATATTGGGTATATCAACTTGATAATATGAGGTTGCATAGAATAAAAAATGTGACTACCAAAAATACACTATTTTCTGCTCTTATCCTTAGTTTTTTTGGGTGATATCTTCACCCACTCTGGAGAATTATAAAGATATACAAAAATGCAGGTTTTTAGAAAAAAAGCTGAAGAGAAAGTTTTTGTACCTTTCTCTGTAAATAAATGTGACTGTGAGTGAGTGAGTAATAAGTAGAGAATAAACTTGTAAGTTTTGGGTATTTTTTTTGTAAAAAAAAATTCTCATTTTGAAATGGCACGTGAGACATGCCTGAGCTTTAGACTTTATATCAGTTCATAAGAAGAAAAGAAAGAGGAAGTAAAGAAATATCCTTCGGGACTAAAAATAAATGCTCAGTGGAGAATAAAACGCTGTTTGGGCCTTCAGATAACTTATGTTCCCCAAGCATTTGCCCGGAAGGTGGCTAATTTTTCAATATGAATGCTCTCTGTGCTCTCCATGTGTACTCTTTTACCTTTCCTCCTTGTTTAGGTAAGTGTGCAACTCAACATTCTGTAAAGAGTGAAAGTGGGAGAAAGTAAGTGAAAGTGTGAAAGGGAATAAGAAAGGAACAGGAGTAAAAATGGGATGCCATAACAAGGAAAACATGCAATATAATTTTTTTACTTTCTCTCCGCTAAAAATGGCACTATTCTACCTAGTAAAAGCTAAAGTGAAAATGGAAATGTAAAAAGTTTTTTAGATTTCGGTACATTTTTCTGAATAAAACGGAGAAAAAAAGAAATATACAGAAAAAAAGTTTTTCGTTACGAAGCCGATCTTGGGTTATTTTTAAGGTTAGTTAGGAAGAAGTAAGATGGAAAAATGGAGGGAGAGGTTAAGTCACGATGATAAAATGGGAAAGGAAACGGGAAAAGGAAAAGAGAAAGGGAAATGTAAAGGGTTCGTGCCATTTCTCTCTTCATTTCACAAATTTACTTGTGTTGTTGTGTGTGTAAAAGCACAACGACCGCTTAGATAGAAAAACTACAAAAAATCAGGTGAAAGCAAAGAAAGTTAAGATGTTAAAATAGCGTACAGGATGGAAACCGAGTCCAATTTTTTCTTTCGTAGTCTACAAACATGCAAATATACCACTTTTAGGAGCTTGTAGCTTGCAATTTTTAAATGTCAAGTCTAACTGCCGTTATTTTATTTCTATTGGCCTTATTAAATGTTTCAATGCAAATAGATAATTGATACTTGTCCTTCTGCACAACTCAAATTAAAACACGTGTGAATCCAATAAGAATTTAATGTGCTATTTCCGCATTTTTAAAGCTTTAACTGTTAATAAAAGCTGTCAATTACACAGAGAAAAGTAGTTTAAAAATCGAGAAGAAATTACAAGACAATCAAAGCGAATTAGCTTGTTTCATTTATACTTTGGCAAACTTTGGAAAGAAAATTGGAAAGAAAACGCTGTCAATAGCAGAGGCAAAAAAAATAATGATTTGGATGAACATGTTCTTTTCGAGTTGCGGTTAAGAGTAAATTACTAATAATTGAGTAAAAAAGGACAAGGACCGTTACCTAACAAGCTTAATTTACTTAGGGAAAAAATCCCCATACAAAAAACCACATTTGCATACAAAATATTTTATAAACTGCTATTTTTATATTTATATCAAAGAATATAAATAGAAATAGCGGCACTTCAAACACACAAGACCAAAACATTCAATTGTGTCAAGTACGTAGATATATATTTTTCTGAGAAAGAAACTTCAATTTTCATACTAAATTTTCGTTGTTTACAGTTTTTGACAAGTTTTCTATACAGCTTTTGAGTATTACAGTGCACTAGTGCGAAAAACGACGATGATGGCATTGGTGTTCTCGAAGGATACTCTACGAATGTTCATTGATTGCTTTTAATTAAACACGAGAAAGAAGAATACTACAAAGATGACGGCATGGTAAGTTTTGTTCATCGAAAAAATACACTGTCGAGACGTTCAGACCACACATAAATAAGTACCTAAAGCCAAAAGCAATTATGGTATTAACAAATTGCTAAACTTTGTTTCTTCATCTCCTCCTTCTTTTCTGAGTCTTAATATTTTTTCAAAGAATTACAAAGGAAAGTTATACCGAAAGAATTGAGTCTGAAGATGACTCTTTTCTAAAAACATATAAGCTCATCTTATTCGTCTCAATACATTTTTCTTATTTTCTTTTCATTTTCAATAATAATAATATTATTATTAATATGATCTCCTACTTTGGCCGAGAGATATTGCCAACAAAAAAAATATATTTTATTACAACTTTTTGATTATGAGAATTTTGGAGGAGGTTTTTCTTGCCCCACTCCAAAAAATATATATGAAGTTGGCAGACAAATCACACAAAAAATATACTTGTCGGCCTTGTTCCTTCCCCAAACTCTTTTCTTCTTCTTTCTCCTCCTCTAAAAATATGTTTATATTTTGTATTACTTTTTTTACAACAGAAAACTTTCACTTTTTTCACCAAGACAGATGCTTCCTTTAAAAACATAATATGTATTTTGTACCTACTTGTTCAAACCAATCTACTATTTTTCTCAGAATTTTGTGTACACAACCTAGTTTCAAAGATATACAAAAAAATATCAAACAAAATACTATTAATTCGTTTTTTTCTTATTGCATGGAAGACAATAAATTACTACAAAAAATAATTAGCAATTTTCTTGTATTCCGAACAAGACAAACTTAGCAGAACAGCAATAAAATAAAATGATAATGATTCAATGTGAATGGACGCCGCTAAGAAAAAAACGAGTAACAAGTATCATTTCCCAAAGAAACTTTCACAAGTGAAAGTTTAAAAAAATTACACGCATATTTATTAGGCAGAGTGTAATTTTCTTATGTCGTATTTCTTTAAAAAACCAGGCCACTTGCTCTCCAGACATTATATTTTTTCTGGCGTGATACGCTACCTACACTGTTGTGCCACATAACTTTCACTGCTTTCATTCTAGACAAGGACGTGCATATTCATGTATTCATGCCGACATTTAACCAGATACACCCTCACACTTTTCCCTTCCAAGTCAACCTAGTTATTTTTTTGTATTTTGTGTAAGTAGAATAATAATTATTATAATAGTGGCAATATATTCGTACTAATAATAGCTTTGTCGTCATTTCTCTTCTTACTTCCTCCTTTCTTCTTCTCCTCTCGAAAAAGAAAATTCGTTACGACGTTGAACATGAGCTCATTGTTCATGAGAGTTGGTGGAGGAGCGTCTTGCAAAGTTAAGCCTGTTTAAAGACAATTTTCACTCAAGAAAGAAAACGCAAACGACGTTTAAGACATCCACTGTTTTGCTTGCTTGCATACAAGTGAAAGCTTTCACTTCTCCCCTTTTCTTACTCTACTTATTTTTCATTTTCTTCTTCGAGTTTCTCTGGTGTATTCGGTCTATGGATTTTTTAAAAGACTGTTTCTCTGGTGGTTGGTAGTGTTGCTGTTATTAATATTTATGAGCGTGTGTGCAAGTGAGCAACTGCAAAAAGAGGAACAAAAGGACACATGGAGCGTAGAGAAAGTACGAAGACCAGACCAGGAAGAAGAGGAGCACATTTTCTTCAGAAAAAAACTATTTTAAAATATCATCGGCACTCCAGAGTAGCAAAATAGTTTGTAATAATAATAGCTCTGCTTTAATTAATAATAAAATAATGGCTACTTTAATAGTTTTTATAGAGGTTCTGCATATTATCATTATTACTAAAGAACCCCCTTCTGTGCGTATATTCAATGCTGTTGTATGAGTGCAAAGCCAAAAAATATTAATTTGTCCTTGAAAATCCTATGCCAAGTCGGTCGGCTTTGACATAAAATGAAACACGAAATATCTTCTACAATGATTATAACAACTAAAAACTCATTAAATACAACACAAGTGTCTTAACCATACCATCCTTAAATTCTTTCTCAACTTTCACTTTAACCATTTCCCTTTCCCAGCCAACTTGGATATGATCAAATGTGACCACAAATGTCATTGTCCATATAAGACTCCTTACTTCTACTTTCACTCTTGAAATGTATTCTAATTCTTTTCTTCAGGAATTAAACTAGTTTTCTTGGCAAAGTGAAATCATTGCACTTTCAAATATAATT